>VYZM01005634.1:252658-306731 GCA_013398915.1 Dromas ardeola | reverse complement strand
GGGGGGGCGGTCCCAGCCCGCCCCACGGGGGGGAGTTGGTGGGAACTTGCAGCGGCCGAAGTTGGGTTTGGGGCTTCCCCCACCCCCCCTTCCTCCTCCTCCTCCTCCTCCTCCGCGCGTGGTCCCTGCCCCTCGGCCGGGTGGCCTCGGGTGGGCAGCTCACGCGTGGGGAAGAGCGGGATGGAGAAACTGGGACAGGTTTGTGGTGGGACAAGGCCGTGTCCCCGGTGCCGGCAGCCCGGGGTGCCAGCGTGGGCTCTCCCTGCCCCACGGGGCCGGCAGGCTTTCAGCAGTTCAGGCGTGGGGTCTGGGGCTGGGTTAATGCGGTTTTGCACCGATTCCTCCTTAGATGTGTCATAAGCTGCACCTGTGCAAATCCCAGCTCCTGCGGGCTCCATCTACGCACTGGTCCACCTAGACCTGCACAGCAGATGAAAGGTCCCTGGAACGGGTGAAGCCTTTAAAAAGGAGTGATCTCTGGTTAAAAATAAAAGTACCACTCGTCAGGGCTTGCCCACCCAAAGAGAGTGAGACACCTCACACTGTCCAGCTTGCGCGAAGCGCTGGCTGTCATATCTGGCTGGCCAGGGGAGGCAGGCTCTCCTGATTTGTAGTTGCTGAATCACATTAAGAGAGGTTAACACACATTAAATACTTTCCAGAATATTGGGCTTTTCGGCTCAGCAGTGAGTAGCTGCCAGAGAAGTGCCGTGTCATCGCAGACAGGGAGAAGAAATGTGCAAATTCCCTGGTGAAAAGAGGGGGCTACTCATGTGACGGTGCCAATGCGAATATCCGCGGGGCGATCCCGTGCTGGGAGATCTTCACTCTTGGAGACCAACCCAACCCAGCTTGCCGCTGGGCTCCTGGCATCCTGACCTGCCTGTAGCCCTGACAGCCAAGAGCAGTGCACGGGCTCAAGTGTTTATGCAGATTTCTGGGGCGGTTTTGTGGCCATATGTTATTTGTTCCCGAGTTAGTTTGATTTAATTTAGAGTTGGTAAACCCTGCACAAGCTGCGGCCGCACCTTTGACTGCAGGGTAGGGAGACTCCAAGGGAAAGGTTTGAAAACCCGTAGGTTTGTTCACGCAGCTCTCGGCAAGTCGTCTGAAAATCCCGAGCCACTCCAGAGCTGCTTCTCTTCCCTTGCACAGCCAAGGTGGTGCTGCCTCCTACTGCCAGAAGTCCCCCGACCCTGTGGATGTGGCGCATCTTCAGCCTGGAGGGACCCACGGCAGCCGGCTCCTGCCAGGTCTGTCTCCTCGCCTTCCCCGGCGGGAGGGAGAAGGATGTATCCCGGGTTAGGAAGGCTTGTGGCACCCCCTGTCTAACCAGAGCAAATGAAGATGAAAATGGAAAAAAAAAAATCAGTCGAGTTCAGATGCCAGGCTTGGTCCAGTATTAATGGACACACAAAACCACATGAAACCAGCCTTTTCTGTCAGCTGGGGTAAAGCTCAGCGCGTCTGAAGGTTGAGCCTGCAAAGCAGGTAACGATCTCAACAAATATATTACTTACGTGTGTGAAGGGGTGAAGGGCAGCATATTTACACTGACCTTTTTAAGCCACGGCCTGCGCTGCCTCACTCTTCCTATTTTAAGGGGAGATTTTGCATCCCACATTGCAGTATGGCCCTGATTCTTTCCCCGAGTCCCAGCTTACACAGTGATTTGCAGAAGCACTTAAATCACCCTCGAAATGGTATATACGGCAGGGGAGGCTTAGGCTGTCTTTGTGGACTAAATCACTAGAGAGGTAGACCCTCTTTACATCAGCACTGGAGCTGACTGTAGGTCATTCTGTAAGGCGCGAGCTGGGCTGCGATGCTCACAAGTGGCAGCTCACAAACGTGTGGAAACGGGGAAGTGAAATTCTGTAGGCTAAATTCATCATCCAAACTGAGATCAATAGAAAAAGTAAACAAACAGCGTGAACAGCAGTGAGTGAATTAAATTTCAAACAGTAATACATAATGATAGCAACATAGGCAGGATGTTTTATGTTTTTAATATGTTTTAAAACATGCGATTATTTTTTTTTTACATTTCTTGCATGTTTATTATTATTGTGGTGTTCTTTTCTTTCCCATCATGGCCATGATTCTCTCCTCACGCGGAGCAGAGAACATCAAGACTAATTGCATTGAAATTAAGGTCAATTGAAAATCTCAACTGCTTTGGTAAGCTGCCAGGCGCTGGAAGTTTCCCCTTTTCTCCTCTGGCCTTGATGGCATTTTTGAAACTCCTTGTATGTGAGACCTCACTTACAGGTTATCCTTCCACCCCTGATTTTTCCTTCCTCTGTGGTGTGCCCGGCCGGGCAGGCTTGTGACTTCGCTGCGCTCCTTTGCTAACACAGACACTGTGCATTCACCGCAGTCGCTCCCTGTGGCCAGAGCATCCTCTGTGCTCCACAGTCCCACTCAAATTCTTTCGGCTCGCCAGCCATCGAAAAGCAACCTCACCTGCTGCTTTCTTACTTAAAAACATTCCATGGTTTGTTCGTAAGTGTTAACGTACAATAAATTAACGCGGACTGTTTAGGAGTTCAGGTCTGTGCCTGAAGGAACTCCTTCCATGCTGCCTGTTGCAACCCACGGCTTCCCCGCAGCCACCAGTTCCCCCCTGTCATCCCTTGCTGTGTGACTTGTCAACATATTTTCAGCTCGTGTGGGGAGTGAAGTCTGCCTCTTCAGGAAAGCATGGCGTTATATAAATAAAAATATGCTGTGTGCTATCTAATCCTACTCATTGTACATATATTTTTAATGATTCATGTAGACATTACTTGCCCCCTCATTGTGCTCTTTCCTCTGTTAACAACTCTTCATTAAGAATAAGCAAGCAACTGTGCCCAGTCAAGCAGACTTTCTAAGAGCTGAAGACCCGGGAACAATATGTAATTCAAATCCATTACATAAAGAATGCATGTAACAAGAAAGCTGAACATCATCTTAAAAGTTGACATTTCCCACTTCTCAGACTCTCTGTCTTGAGTGTGGCATAGCAACTGCCTGAGGAAGAGTAAAGATAATTTTAATGCAACATAAAATATGGGGGAGGTGAGAAATACTACATTCTTAGTCAACATCCTCTATGCAAAATATCGACATAGTGTCTCTTTGGTATAACCTACCTTTAAAACAGGTACCCAGGGAGAAATTAATTCCCAACAAATTCATATGACCTTAGCTGAACGCTTTCAAAGAACTGGAGGCGAGTTCTGGAGGTGACCGGTATAGGAAATCCCTTAGCATCGGTACAGCGTGTCTCAAGAAAGGGATTTTCCACGTCTTACCTCACTTTTGACACACCGGTGCAGAGGTAGTGGGACACGGTCAGGCCCTGGGGTTTAGCCTGTGGATTTCAGCAGGTGTTGGGGCACGGCAGCCACACAGCCATGTATACGCAGCATGGTCCAGGATTAGACCATGCACGTCCCACATTGCCGTTTGGGGGGCAAAGTGGGGGCTCTGGCATCTCGTCACTCCTCACCAGTAAATCCATGCCTGCTCTAGTCCAAACAGCCTAATCCATCAGCAGTTCCTTCGGAGGACAGATTGCAACATTGCCCAAGGGGAGGGCTACCAAGCCCAGTCACACTTGTTTCGGTGTGCGATGCACTTCTTGCACTTATTGCAAGGCAGTCGTCCCAGGGTGGCTCCAGCAACTGCGCAGGGCTCTTGTATAGGCTGGGACACGACACATATGGTTCCTTAGCGAGTGTTTACATAAAGCCCAGACACAAATCTCTTCCAAAGGATGAAAAAGCCAAGAAGCGATATTTAGTCTTGCTTCAGCAACTTCTCATGATACCGAGTAGTACCTACTTCAGCTGGACGCTGGCTCCACAGGTGCAAGGGATCCTAAATTAGAATAACTGTTGCAGAAGCAGTTCCTCAGTGCTTTAGGATGTGTTTTGTTTGTCCAGGGGTCTCTAAAGTAGTCTACTGAATATACTTTATAATAGGTTCGCTATTTAAATTTAAATACAGTGTTCCACTTTAATTAGATACTTATAGGCTTAAGTGTAAAGCAGTTTTAAAGGTAGTTCTTTTCATAACCTCAGAGCCTACAGCAGGGCAAACCCACTGGATTATCTGGCCTAGCCACCTCTGTATCACAGCCTATCCAGTTTCACTGGTTTTCCTCTATTCAGCTCAGTAACTTGCAGTTTGAGCAGTTGCACAGCCCATAGTTTAGTACTCCTAACATAATAAAATGTACATTTGTAAATAGTTTTACTCCCTGAATAGCTTTCCTTTCCCCTGTATCTGTACGTCTTCAACCCGATAATGTCTCATTAAGTCACTGCTAAGTTCCGGCGCGATGGCCGTTGTTGCTTCATCAGAGAGCGAAATGAGCTCTGAACTGGGCTTCCCCATTCATTTAAACTTGCAATCTGCTTTGAGATTCCTTAGGATGTAAGTTGCGTTTATGTCTGCTAGCTAACGTATGCCTAACCTTAACTCTGACTCAGCACTCGATGTTCCACGCTCTTATATACCCCTTTATTGCATTATTATGTGCTATATTCGTTAGGTGGTTCTTCTCTAGTCACTACAGAAGATGCCAAAAATATTGTGAATGATTTCTCTCCTGCAAATATCATGACAGTCTATTTATACGCTGTAGCTTCTGAGATTTGATAAGACCAGAGCGTAATATGGCATGGATACAGATGCTGTCAAAGTTAAGTTAACACAACATATTTCATCGCCCTCCCACTTAACATGCATAATACACAAATGGTTGCAAACTATCACTCTTTTAAAGAAGCAAAATATATGGATTTAATTTTTAATGATTTAGTTTGGTAATTAATCCAAATTATTAGTTAACAATAGCTAAAACAGAGAACTATAATGGATTCTCTGGATAATGAAAATATTTATTATTTTAATAAGTTTCATGGCTGGAAGTCTAAGTCAAATCGTAGTCTACTGGCCACATATTGCTCTTGATTCACACATAGGACCCCCACAGAGGTAGGTGGATGGCCGTGTCCCCGAATGAAGAAATATAAATCGCTGTTTCCGAGTATTGATGACAACATCTATCATGTCAGCTGCAGAATTGATCCATCTTAAATTATGAGCCCGGGCTGAAGGAATTATGCCAATTAGAGAAATGCAGATTTTTTTTTTCTCTCGTCTTTCTCTTTCCTATAATTTTTGCCCCACACAAAGGGCTTTGAGACCTATTTATACTATGAAAGTCCTTTTGTCGCCTGAGACCCAAAGAAAGATTTAAAAAGAAAATGTAATTGCTGAACAGAAGCGCTACGAGGGCCGTTCCGGGCTCAGGGGAGGGGAAGGTCAAGTTTTTAACCTGGAAACAAAAGGACTGAACCCAACGCTACGAGTGGGCTTTCCCTGGGGTCTGGGTCGAACAAAGCCCTTTTGCTGGACGGTGGCTTTCTCGGCGGTGGGGAGGGCACGACCCACTGGCGATGAGCGCGACAGGTACACGCCGTCCTCCGAAGTGAGAGCCCAGAGAGGGGTCTGTATGTTGGGGTCAGGCATGGGGGGGACGTAGGGGGCAGCGAAGAGGGTGTCCCCCGTGGCAGCTCCCCAATTGCCCATGCCTGCTGGTCACCCCCCCCGACAGATGTCAGGGGCCATCTCGCAAAGTGTCCAAGGGAGCAGCAGATGGAGAACCGAGCTGGCCGCCGCTGCCAGCAGCACACGATGCCCCTTGAACCCCAAAAAAGAAAGGTTTTTAACCTCTCCTTCATCTTTCCTCCAAAGATTTCTGAATTTGTGAGTGGTGTCAGATTCTGTTAAGGGATTGCTACATATTCCCTTCTATCTTATGCTTCCGCCTGGTAAAATGGCTTTAATAAATGCCACGATTGTAATTCTCGGTGACCGCGCCGGTTTCCGGGTTGCATCCTTTCCGAGCATCTCTTGGAGCAGCGGCTCCCTGAAGAAAACCTCCGTGTGACCGAGGTTGCTGCCTGGCTGCCTTCTCCGAGCAGGCAGAGGCAAGCCGGAGACAAAGGCATTGGTGTACGTCATAATCCCTGCCTGCCTCCACGCCGCTGCCTCTGGCGCGGTGTGGAGGCAGGCAGGGATTGTGCCGTGCGTGGTCTTCATCCCGAGCTGCTGCCTGCATCGCACGGGCAAGCCCTGAGCAAAGCCAGCATCGAGGCATCTGGGAAAGATCAATATGAGAGAGAGAGAGAGAGAGAGATATATGTATATATATGTTTTGAGATAATTAAATTTACAAGCCAAAACAAGGAGGAGAGGCAGGTGGTCCTTGCTGAACAACCGCGGGGGCTTGTGTATGTGTGCTTTCCAGGGGTCTGCTTGTGAGCTGGGGTTAGGTACCAGGAGCTTCCGTGGGGCACGGAGTGGGGACAGGGGTATGGCCAACATCACATTCCCATGCTGGCCCATTGTGGTCCCAAGGTCATCTCCTCTGGCGTCTGAAACAGGTTGTCTCCCTGCTTGCTCTCCCAGGCAGGTCACCCAAAGTGGGCATGGAGGTTACAAACACCACCTGGCTCGAATACAATTCCCTGCAACTGCTCTTCTCCAAACCCAAGAGACGGTGCTCAGCCTGGGAGGCAGGTCCTTTGCCTCCCACATCTTGCCTTGCAAAGCAAGGATTTGTCAGAATCAAGGAGATAGTCCAACAGCATCGTTTGGTAGGAATGCAGGTATGGATCTGGACTTCCATGGAGGGTTACTCCTAGAAGGGGGAATCTAATGGTGAGGAACAAGAGATGACAATGGTAATGATGTGCCTGGGTGACAAGGCAACTATTCAGAAATAGCAGGCACTTCAAAAAAAAAAAAAACAGTTTAGGGTGGGATCCTTTCGTCAGTTGGAAATGCCTCAGGAGGTGACAAAGGACTTGCCATGGGTCCAAGTCAGCCAGCCCGTCACTGCTGTGTTGAAATGTGTCCTCTGGCTCCCTTTAGCAGCTGCTGGCCGGTGCTGGCTGGTCCCTGGGCTTGTGGCATTGCCCTTTGGGTCCAGAGCAGCCCATCCGACCTTCCCTCACTATTTTGATACTCAATGAAAACTGTGTTCTCAGCAAAGCCCCATAAACATCTCTCAGCTGAAGCTCTTGTTTCTGGGCTACCGGGAGTGTTATCCAGGGGAATGTTTTGTGTCATGAGGGAAAAAGAGGGCCTTTTGGAAAGGCAGTAAGTTGTTTAAAGCAATATTTCTGGAGGTCTTAGTGATTTTTTTTTATGTACAGAAGATTGTGTATCCAACTTAAAGGGCACAGACCTTAGAGAAATTCAAAGGATCTTTTAAAAAGAGGTTAAATATATTTAAAATTTATGAGTGTGCACCCATGCAAATTGGAAAAGGAAATTAAACTATATCTGCAGAAAAGGAAAAATAAATCTACTTACATATGATGTAATTTAGAAAGTCAACTGTACCTTTGAATGATGTCTGGACGAAAGGATAAGGTAATGCTGAGGAAGGCTTAGTATCTGGGCTTAAAAAGCCACATGGGGCCATAGGAAAAAAGGGTTTGCAATATACTTGTATACTCATTATGGAGAGTTTCCAGTGGAATGAAAACTATATCTAGCTGGCTTTCAGCTAAGAGGGAAAGATACACAAACAGAGAGAGCAAGTACAGTTTTTTCAACCTCATCAGTGTTTTCTGTACAACGAGATCCATGTTCCACATAACTAATTTGAAAACCTACATGCTGGTATTTTTTCCTAAGTCTGGTTAGTCTTTGTGGCGCTCTATTTCTATGCTGTGCAAAATAAACTTCTCAGCCCAAACTAACTGGGCTGAGAACAAGGGGAAAAAATGATGGGAGAGAGATGTAAAGCAGAAGGAAACCCGTTGTGTGGATATTTCAGGGAGATGCAAAGCACCAACCAACGTAAGAAAAGCATCAAGAGTAATTCATAATATTTTCCCTTGAACTAAAGGTGGAAGTTGCCTGTGTTTCAAGCTTGGTGTGACACAGGGCGTTACAATCCCTCTGTCACATTAAAAGAGCCGGCGATCTCAGCTCGATTCCTCGTGAGGAGGTACTCGCCGAGCAGTGCCGAACAATTGGGTCCCTGGGCAATAATTTTATTGGAGAGGCCAAGAAGGGAACAGCCACGGAATTAATATTGCTGCGCTGTGCTGTTCCGATTCTGAGGGCGAGAGAGGACTTTGCTTTATAATGCTGACTCCGCAAATCCTTTAATGAGCACTAAGTTCACTTAACAAAATTCTAACTCCCTCAGATTTCTGATGTAGCTGAGCGTGTTGGCTTTACCTTAGACTTTTCTGTGTTTTGGTGGTCTATGCCATCAACCTGAGCATCCATAAAGCCTGTATTCCTTTTTATTCACTCTACCTGTTTATTCCTTAGTATATTTACCCTTTTATTAAGAGCTTCCACTTGGTTAAGACTTGTTCAAGTATAAGCTCAACAGGAAGCATTTTCCTTTATACTGTAATAACTCTATATTGTTGCCTAGAGGGTGACAGAAAGTAACGTAAGATTCATAAAAATATAACTGTCTCAGCCAAGTAGATAGAATTATGGTAAGCATTAACCAAAGCGTATTTCTCCGTCCTATAGGGTGAAATCAGAACATCTTAATGTTTTCTTTCTTGGGTCACATAATTCTGCAAAAGAACACCAAGAGAAATGCCAGACTGCTTCTGCTTGATCGTTACGTTCTGTACCAGCCTTTCAAACAGGTTTGCAAATAAAATTACTTTATTTCATTATGTGTCATTTTACATTTTGCCCATGCATCACCCCACCGAGACCATTTGGTTTAAGACACTTTTTTTTTAAGCTATAAGCAACTGGAATTTTAAACTCATTTAAGCTGTAATTCAGGATGCTTCTAGTAGACCCTTTTCAAGTTTAACCATTAAATGAGTACATCGTTAGAAAATGAAAAATGTGTCTTATCCTCACTAATTTTTTATCCAAGTAATATTAAAAAAAGCCAGACCTCCAAAAGACACACTGTTGGGGAAATTTTAACCCTATTGGAACTGGCATGGTGGTTTCTGAACATGACTTTTTTTGGTTTGTTTTCTTTAAGTCGGACAAGGGAAGTATAGACTTGCTAACTTTCCTTTCTGAGCTAAGGGGGGTGAACCGTGACGAGCAGATCGAGAGGGGCGATTCTGCCCCTCTACTCTGCTCTGGTGAGACCCCACCTGGAGTACTGTGTCCAGCTCTGGAGTCTCCAGCACAAGAAGGACGTGGACCTGTTGGAGCAAGTCCAGAGGAGGGCCACAAAGATGATGAGAGGGCTGGAGCACCTCTCCTGTGAGGACGGGTTGAGAGAGTTGGGGTTGTTCAGCCTGGAGAAGAGAGGGCTCCAGGGAGATCTTATAGCGGCCTTCCAGTACCTGAAGGGGGCCTATGAGAAAGCTGGGGAGGGGCTGTTTGCAAGGGAATGTAGAGACAGGACGAGGGGCAATGGCTTTAAACTAGAGCAGGGTAGGTTTAGATTCGACATTAGGAAGAAGTTCTTTACAATGAGGGTGGTGAGACCCTGGAACAGGTTGCCCAGAGAGGTGGTGGAGGCCCCCTCCCTGGAGACGTTCAAGGCCAGGCTTGACGAGGCTCTGAGCAACCTGGTCTAGTTGAAGATGTCCCTGCTTACTGCAGGGGGGTTGGACTAGATGACCTTTAAAGGTCCCTTCCAACCCAACACGTTCTGTGATTCTATGATTCTATGAAATAGCCCATACATCTCTCACTCTCCCCCAGCAAGGAGGCAGTTGAGCTCTGTCCTCCAGAACACCGCACTCCTTGCTCCTGAAAGAGGGGGACAGCATTTTGGACCTGAAATCCCATAAAGCCGTATGTTCTGTGTCAGCAGCTAGACCAGCTTCGTTAGCATCAGCAACAAGCTTTTTGATAGTGTCCTACCATGCTGCAGAAGAGCTGCTTTTGTACAGCAGCTGTCTCCAGTGAAGAGGAAGCAAAATTATAGTCATAGCAGGATAAATGCCACAGGCAAAGTCACGAAGGTGGTATTTGTTAGCAGTTGCAGGTTGAGAAAGAAACCTCGCACCTGAGAGACTGAAAGAATAAAGGATGAGATGGTCTATTATAGTATTTACATTGTTTCATTTAAATATTTCGTTAAATTGGCAAGCCTTAGTAAGACGGAACCAGCTGTAGTTGTGTTGAGTAGACAGGACGGAGTTGAAAACTCTAGGCCATTTTTCACATCTCTAGACTTGAGGATTCTGATGTTTTCTTTGTTCTGGTTGCCTGGTAATAATTTAATATTTTTATTTCTATATTTACTTTAATTCTTAAAAAGCCAAGAGGTGGAGATATGTTGACAGACTGGAAAAGGAAGCCATTATTAATTAAAATGATTTTAAGTCTAAGATTAAAATAGTGCTCCTGCATATAAATTTGCTTCAATGAGCTGGACCCACTGTAACGTTAAATCACTGCATAAATTAGGAAACACAGCAGACATACTGGCTGAGGACTAGGTGGTGCCACCATTTTAGATGGTGCAGATTCTGTTTTCCCTGTATCCTTCCTACGTGCACACGCAGCTTGGATACCACTAGGTAATTGTCCATCTCTGGTACAAATTAATTTTTTTCTCTTAAAAGAGACTAGTCCAAAGTCTATGAAAATCAGTGGAAATTTCCCAACCGGTTTGAGTGCAAGTTGGACCAGGCCCAGAAGGAAACAAGAGTATGGAAAACTGGGAGGCAGCAGTTATCTCTGTTATTTGTTGGTAGAGCTGGAAGGGAAATCTTGCAAAATACAATGCAGCCTGATGTTCATTATGTCTAACTAATACATGCATTCACCACCAGCCAGTCTCTGAACAAATCTAGCTCCATCTGAAAAATCAAGCAAGGAGGGAAAAAAGCTACCATGTAAGACAGCACGACACTCCTGAATTTTTGATGTTTTGATGTCACTTCTCTGCAATCACAGCGAACGGTGGCAATCTTGTATTCCTGAGTGTTCTAATTAAATTGTAACACTGCCGTCAATCCAACACATTAAAACCATGTGTTTCCATCTGTGCGGTGACCTGGAGTAGGGAGGACCATGGCAATCTCTGCAACGACAAGCAGAACCCCTGCGTGGGGTGCAACAGCCAAGGAGGGAGGTTTCCACTGGAATCTTCCCATGTCCCACTACAGCAGCAGCAGCCCAAAACACACGTTCCTCTCCAGAGCCAGGGTGGAGGGCTATGCTGGGCCCATGCTATGCAGAGATGGGGGTCAGCAGAGGGACCATTATGGCTAATCCTATGGCCAGGATGTGCTGATTTACAAGAAAGTTGACCATGGCTTCCATCAGCTGCACGTGATCTCCAAGAGACCATGCAGCACTTCAGAAGAAGCGGTCTGTAACTTCTCCATCTTGTCCTCTTCTTGCCTATAATAAAATACTATCTGCAGTGAAATGAGGTGACTGTTCCTCTCCCTCCATAAAAGAACATTGCACTCCGATGCTGAGATTGTCCATGGGAGGGGAAACTTGGGGCAGCGGGGAACATGAGGAGTAGGTTCTGAATCCTGGATCTTACTCCTGCACACCCAGCAGTTCAGACAGAGAAATACCCAGAAGCAACGTGCAGTCTGCCAGGCCCTGTAGAGTCAGGCTGCAGAGACCTGAGGCTCACAGGGCTACTGCAGTGTCAGCTTCTAAAACAGCAGAGAAGAGAAAGCTATCTGTGTTCCTGGTGTGACATCCCCTCTGACTAACTTCTTCTTTAGAAGTGATCTGCATTCCCACATGGTCTGCAAGGCAACCTAAACTGGAAAAAATCCTAAGGAGAAGGCAGAGCAGCACAAAGCACTGACAAATGTACTGTAGCAGAGCAGTCAGCAAGGGCTTCTCCCTGCTGTTGCAGGGTTGACTTTTTCTCCAGCACCACATGCAGATGCCCAGGCAAGATTCGAAAAACAGGCAAAGCCACTACATCCCGACAATGCTGATGCATGAAGGAGTTTATCGAGTAGCTCAGGGACTGACTCTTACTTCATGCAGCAGCAGACGTGAACTAGGTCAACTGAGTTCAGTCGGGTGACACCAGAATATTCCTGCATGGCCAAGAGCTGATGAAGACCTCACAGAAATGCACATAGACATCACAGATGCATAGCTCCAGTTTTATACGTAACCATTATATTAGTTTTCTGACCAGAGGGGCAGCCTGTTCTGCCCTGGGTCTTTCCATCCCAGCCACCCATAGAGCAACCACAGTGGGCCATCCCATGAAGGAGAGGTGTAAGATGGCAGCGCAATTCCTCATATTCATGATCACAAAGTCATGATGCAGAGTGGGTAATGAAGACTTTGCTGCTCCCCTCCTTCCCTTCCGTGGAGGAGAGCTGGGACAAGGGACTTGATGGGATCTCTAACAGCTTCTCTGGGACCGGCTATCGTGTTGTAAGCAGGGATGTATATCCCCAAAACTGTTTATTTGCGTGACTGCAGAGGAAGAAGAGGATTTGCCCCAAATGCCTTCTTATTTATATTCTCTCCTAACTGTTTTATTATGCCTAATTTGTCATCCTTAGAGGATGCCTCGTATCATGTGCAAATTCTTTTTAAATTATTATACTGACACTGAAATAATAGATGCCTGATTTACATTGTAATCTTCGGTAAGAGGGATATTTGTATTTTTGAAAGTGTTATGATTTTAGTTGCTTCTCAGTGGGGTTTTTTGGGCTTATGATGTTGTATTGCAACATACAGAAAGGAAGGGGAGTTCAAGCATTCATTAGAGACACCTCACGACGAGATCCCAGATCCTAGTCCCTGCCTAGGACACCGCAGTCATCAGTACAGACAGCAAAACATTAAAAAGCTCTTAAGTAAATAATGACTGCAATGATGATATTGTGGGAAAAGGAGTAAATTTTCAATCCGCTAGGGTTAATGGTGGTAGGCGCTGTTTTCTAAACAAAGATTGCTACCCCGTTCTCTGGAGCACACATACCCTTAATACACAACCGCAACATTAAAGCTGAGATGCTGAGATAAGGAGACAGATAAAACTCACAGCAGGATGCTCCATACAATGCAGCATTTACAGACGAGCTCCCACTGTACTGTCTAAACCCCGTGTGCTTTGGCACTGCCGTGTTTAAGCCAAGAAAGCGAACCAGCCCACCTCCACCACATAAGCCCACCGCAGCCCACTTCACGCCGCCGAGCTATCACCTCCCCTGAAACAAACCCAGCTAATGGCTGCTCAGAAAAGCACATCTTTTTTTATATTTTTTTTTAGCTTTCACAGTCCTTGATGCGTAAGCCATTTTTATCTCGTGGCAACATTTAAAATGTGTCTTTCCCGGTGAGGTTGCCTGTGTGAATTTGGAAAGGAAGGCATCATGCCCTGCCCTGTGCAGTGCGCTGCCGAGGTCAATATTTGGAGTGGGGACCCGTATTTTAAGTTATGACGTTCAATGTCACTCTCTGCGCTGGGCCTTTCTGTCACCTTAGTGAAGAAGAAAATGACTTGGGGAAGTGAAACATTCATTTAGAAACACCTTCTTTTTTCCATGGGATCAACTCTTTTGCCTGGCAGCAAATGTGTCCTCTCCCTACAAATGAAAACAACAATAGTGAAGAGCAAGGGCCAAAAATCGAGCCAAAGAGTAATTTAAGATCAAATGAAAGGGCAAATGGTTAAGTCTTATTAATACTCTTCCCACTACCACTTACCCTGCTGTGCAGCTTCTCCTGTACATGAGAACAGGGTAAGATATCAAGGACAGGAATCTCATCTCTATTTCTTCAACAGGAGGTGCATTAAATGCAAAACCAGCAGCAGTTTAATCTTCACTACAAAAAAAAAAGCTCTTTTTATCTTTCGTATAGTTATTTAATGTCCCTCCTTTATAGGCCAGCCTTCAGAATCACGGCACAAATGATTTTACTGGCTATCTGACTGTCATTCTCTTTAACACAGTCTGTGGTTCGGTAGTTGATGATAGCTTAAGCGGAATTTAATTGGTAACATATTGTCAGTTGAATTAGAGGCCATATGATACAGATTTAAACCTTGGTAATTTTTTCATAAAGAACAATCTGTCAACAAATCACGGCAAGGAAAACAGTCATAAATCAATTTGTCAGGTTTATTAGTAAATGCAGAAGTTTTGTTGTCTTGTTTGACTAGAACCTCTCTTTTCTAGCTGCCAGAAAATGTTTCTCAAGATGCAGGTAGCTTTGTAGGTGTGCAGATTTTATGCTTCCCGTGCACAGGGATGTACATAAACATATACAGGGATGTATGTGGTTGCAGAACACTGGAGATAATGACCTAGGCAGCTGCTCTGGCCCTGTCTTCCTCAATAGATCAAACCGCAGCACCGTACGTAGATGTGCTAGAGAGTCACATCCCCATATATTTAACCATATAAGCTGAGGCTACATTCAGAGGAGGACGCTGCACTTTCTCTGTATTTCTGCTGACTGATTTCGCATCATTACGCTTCTCCTGATAGATTCCCATTTTTTCTCTCTGAAGATTGATGATAAAACTTTCCTGGCTCGAAGCTGGAACATTGATGCAGTCCTTTTCTTTTTTTTTTTCTGAAATCGTGCAGTTCTGAAGCCATTTTTCCAGCTCTGACAATATTCATCCCTGTAGAGTGTTCCCCTAGCATGGATTGTATCACAAGTGATGGAGCTGGCTTCATGACACGAAGCGGAGTTAGCTTTATATTGCAAGCGGGGTGAAGCACAGAGAAGGATGGGTTCATCTACAGGGCCTTGAGAAGAGGGGCTGTCTCCTCTATCCTGGAGACTGCGGAAGCATGGCAAGGGACCACATCTCCTGGAAAGCCCTTCTCAGGGGTGTCAGAAAAGGGCCCTGTAAATCACCTAGCAGAGTCCCTTTATTTTTGGGTAAACATCCACTATTGGTTTCCTTCCTCTCCCCAACTGCACACCTACTGACACCGGTTGTCCTCTGACACCAGCCTACATCTATTAAGCAGAAGCCATCCTCCACCCTGCAGGGACACGGGGGTCTCCCCTTTGGTTTGTGTTTTACAGGATTAATTTTTCGTAATGGTCAAGGATATGCAAAGTAAGAGAAGGTAAGGCACTGATTGAACAGATATCCAGTGGGCATCATTATGAAAAGGACGGGAAATCACAAAAAAAGTGCCCCATTAATATTTTATTTAAAAGGACACCTTATGTATTGCGATTACCCTTGGGTGACAGCGACTGACAGAGTATGTCTATCACTCTCGATAAAAATTGCAGGGTGATCCGCACCGCTGTTCATAAGCGTGATATAAGGTGCAGCGGTTGTTACAGCAGCATAATGTTCCTATGCAGTAACAAATATACTACGCAGAGACATGCACATAATTAAAACGACGCTCGCTGGCTTGCTAGCACCGTTTGCCAAAGAATAAGTTGCGTGCAAGTGGATTTGCATACAAATGAGATACTGTCAGAACAATAATGGGACTTTGATAAGACCACATACTCATGTCATTAAGTCACTTCAGTAGCTAAGGAATATTTAGTTAGCATTAAACGAGGATAAAAGTTGATCATTTCCCCTTCCCCCAAAATTAAAACAAAAGCCAACAAGGTACATCCAGTTAAAAAACGCTAGGACATTTTTAAACTGAAAAGATACCACTGTTAATGCCATCTTTTAAAAGTTTTATGATGTACTGTGGAATAAAAATTGTACTTCTTAACACAGAAACGAAACCTATTTTTTGTTAAGAGCTATTTTCACTGAGACTCCATCTCGCCCGCCTGCTTGGTAAGCGCAGCTGTACTATGGTGTGTGATTTTTTTTAAAATAAATAGAACTTTTAAACCAAGACATTTAATTTCATCCTTATATTTAGTTTTATGCTTAAGTGTAATTAAATCAGCATAGAATAAATACCTACTGAAATCTAGTGAATCAAGAGCCTTCAAATCCTCCTATTTTTTTACTGTACTTGGAGACCTCTTGGAAATGTCTGAACTTTGGACTTGATCCAGCCATGCTGAAATCAATGGGAATTTTTCCATTGACTTCAGTGAAAACAGGTCCTTTGGGAACAGCCTGAACTGAGATGTATTGCTCTACTTAGCTAGTGGAAAGAAAAAAAGAAACCTTTTGGAAGACCATCTTATGGCGATCTTAAAATCTGTACATCCTATGTGTTTTAGAAGTAAACAGGCTTAGGGTAATGTTGATGGTTTTGCCTGTAAATAATCAGAGGAAATGTTAAACACTGAAGTAAGAAGTTTTCAAACGAGAAGTCAAGACTTAAAATAGTCTTTTGCTGGTGGTGGGAGACCTGCTAACCCTGTATGGCAGGAAACGGTCTTGCAAATTCGTTAACTTCTTTTCTAACTTGAAAAATGGTGCAGGAGTCACTCAGAGGAGGGTAAAAATTAATATTAATGATTTCATTTTGACAGGAATGAACTCATTACCATGCACATTTCCAACGTTTTTCAACAGTTAATTTTAGCTGCTGAAAAAGACCTCTCTTGCTAACTGAAAATATGGTAATTTCACATTAAAAACTGTGTATTAAGAAGTCTTTCTTTGCCAAAGTTACAAGCGCTTGACAGGGTTTTATAAACCACACTGAGCACCTCACAAACTTTCAATCACACATTATGAGAGGACTAAAAAATCCAAAATTAAAATCAGTTGCCTTACTCAGTTTTTGTAATGTGTAATTTTTTTTTAGTTTCTGCTATTTTTACAAAACAACTAAGACATATGGACAAAATACATTGTCCTATAAGATTCTCTAGATTTTTTTAAGAAAGAAAATACAACATTATGTTATGATAACTGACACTTCCAGTGATAAAAGGTATACGGTTTTATTTACAGAGAGAAGATTTAGCAGTTATAAAAAATAAAAAGTAGCTGATGTAAGACGAATTCACAGTAAGATGAATGCGTTCATTTAATCTCTGACACATTGAGTCTTGGGCACTGCTTTTACAGTTTGCCAGCAAAACCTGTATTTGGGTGCTGGTGGGCTCCAGAGGGGTCCTGAGAAGCTCTAGGTGATGAAATGTATTTGTCTCCGTTTTTGTTCAAGACAGACAAACCCACCTGAAGATTTTGAAGATTTTGAAGATTTTGAAACAGTGCCACTAACAAATCGGCTGTTTTAATCTGACAAAGTCTTTCAGAGGAGCTTGCAACGCTTTTGAAAGGCATGGCATGAAAGCCTTCCCCAGTTGGCTCTGTTCACAGAATCACGGAATCACAGCATGGCGGGGGTTGGGAGGGACCTCTGGAGATCATCTAGTCCAACCCCCCTGCCAGAGCAGGGTCACCTACAGCAGGCTGGACAGGAACGCATCCTGGCAGGTTTTGAACGTCTCCAGAGACGGAGACTCCACCACCTCTCTGGGCAGCCTGTTCCAGTGCTCTGTTACTCTGTTGTTGGAAGGGCAGTTGGAAGGAATGGAGCATCACACCAAATGGTGGGGTTCACCCCAGTCCCCCGCCTCCCCAGCCCTCCTGCCCTTTTGGCTTCCTGAAATGTCTGCTGTGTCTATCTGCTTGCAGAGCCTGGGGCCCTCTCTATGCCGCCTGCGAGATATGTACTGATAAAACAAGGCAAATAACTCCCTCCCAATGCTGTCAAACTCACAAAATACAGAGCCCACAAAACAAAAGAGATTGCCTCTATTTCCTTTCCGTTCTAATCATCTTCAGGGCTATTTGTAACAATAGTAGGCATAACACTGCCAAGCGCAAATGTGATTTCCAAGTTGGAGTTCCTTTCAGAAAATGGATTAGTTCAATTTTCCAGATGTCAGACAGGTGTGCAGTTAAGTATACGCTGGAATTCAGTTTTGGTGATTAACACTCATAATGACTATTTGGCTATGACAATCAGATCCTTATTTTCAAAACCAACTATTCATTGTTCTAGTACATTTACTTCACTTATAGCCACCAGCCAAATCCAAGATCAGCTAGAAGGAAATTAAGAACCAATTTATTATGCTTGCACTGTTTGTACAACATTCATCATGACTAGAAAAAAGTGACTGTGAAAAGGAAAAGTAAAGAGGTTTTATTCCAATACAGAAAGAAATGAAGATGTATCATTCAGTTCCATGTGGTGGTGTTGGGAAAAAGAAAAAGAAGATGCTATCGAAATTTCCCCGTATCGCTCGTATCCCTTGGTCATTCACTTCCAGAGCAAACTTAAAATGCCCCACCTCCAAAAAAACCCCCAGCATCTGCAATTAAGTGGCTTGGACTTGGAGTTATATAGGTCAGTATCTTTGAAAGGAAAAGTAAAAATAGGAAAACATGTTTCTGTATCAGGTTCTCTGACAGGGTGACCCTTGCTTATGCTGGCTTCTCACATCCCATTTTTAATGGGCTGAAACTGGGCAGTTATGGGTCAGGACCAAACGTAGGGAGAGCTGATCACGGCACTAAAAGCTTTGTTCCCATATCTGGATTTCGATTCTAGGCATCTCCCTTATACCTTCATAATACTGGGTAGAGTTACTATGAAGGCATAACACTTCAATAAATTAATTAATCTATATGAGCTACGAGAAAATAATTTGGAAAAGTAGTTCTGTCTGGCCTTGATGTAGCAATAGATTTGGCTTCAAAGGAGCTGCTGGTGAGCTTGAAGCCATGTAAATGCTATGTCGTATGTGGGAGAGTC
The DNA here is from genome assembly GCA_013398915.1 of Dromas ardeola. NCBI lineage: Eukaryota > Metazoa > Chordata > Aves > Charadriiformes > Dromadidae > Dromas > Dromas ardeola. Next base: position 288,090 of record VYZM01005634.1, on the reverse strand, counting down.
TAGTGCTGTGGTTTATCTGTTGCATTGCTGGTATTGATCCCAAAAGTACTGTTCGCTGATTGCTGGTTAATTAGGTGCTGTTAATAAATCAATGAACTTCTTTGATCCTGATTTGTTTTTTCCCGCAGCAGACATAATCTGTCATTTGCCATTGTGGATAGGCCATGAAGCTGTGACCATTCCACACAGCCTGAGAAAAGAAGGGTGCAGTAGTCACTGATGGGAATTTTCAGCATAACAAAACATGTCTCCATCCTAACAGTGAAGCGAGGGTGTAAAACTTACATCTTATAAATGGAGACAAGAAGGAACCAGGAGATAACAGAGGTCAGTTTGTCTTGGTAAGCACAGCAAGTATTTTTCCAGGCTTATTAAGGCTACTGAGATCCTGCTCAGTCTGTCAGCCCTACACAGTTTTAATTCTGCTTCCAGTTCCAGGAGAGCGAGACTTCCTTGGGCACTTTCTTGCATGCTTCTCTCTTTCACAAACACACCTACACAACATCTTGCTGGTTGTCAAGCTTCAACAGCCTTTTCAGAGCTTTCATAGCACTGCTCTATTTCGCAGATGCCAAAACAACTTAACTTGACCCAGTCCCTCAGGAGGTTCTTTTAAAATTGCCTTACTGATATTTTAACAAGAACCTTTGTATAAAGACCAAGTAAAGACTGCTGGATGTGGTTGTTCCACTTCACAATTTTTGTGCCCAGATATTACAGTATTACACTTTTTCTCCGTGAACAGAATTAAGGCTTATACCTGGCAAAATACCAGATTGAGTTAAAAGAAAAAAGTGGTATTTCCTTTTCCAACTGAAGGCAGACATTAGAAAATAACCTCTTCAGCTATTTTTCACTCATTTTTATTAATTTTGAGCGTAGTGTCAGATGAAACACGGACTAGTTCTTTTCTGGGTCAGGCTCCGTAAGAGTGAATTAGTGTAGGTGGAACCAATAATAACTCCAAGGAACACTGTGAAAGCAACATGATATAAAGGTCTCTCAGCACCTTTGAAGATGCGTTATGGGTCAGATCTCCTTCGTTATCATTGCTTGTTCGAGCAATATGAGGAGAACTGGGCCTAGGGAGACCTCTCCTGTCACAGCGTAGGCCCGTCTTAACCTCAGCTCAAAATATTGCCTTCTTGCACTGGCACAGCACTTGAGACACGTGCTGGCCCAGATCTCAGCGGCTGCCCCAGATTGGCAGAATTGACTCAGGTGTACCAGAATGACCCCAAACCTAAAAAAACCACAAGGCTCATGGGGAGAGGGGCTTCCCTGTATTGAACATCAGCTATCACTGGAAGAAGTGGGCAAAGGTCTCAGGAATTTAAGAGTGCCTCAAAACTTGCCCACTTTTCCCAGCAATGTTGAGCGGTGCAGTGAAAGGCAGCAGCTCTCCTTAGGACCTTTCCTTGCATGGTACCCCATGAGCACTACACCTACAGCACCACCAGTAAGATCACCATACGAATTTAGCTGGTTTCCAAACAAAATGCTTTACTGGACCGAGCTTGCCCCCAGTAAAACACAGGAAGACCTAGTATGGTCTCTCTAGTATGAGGGGAAGGAGAAGGTGGTGAATAGGAAAGACGGAAAGGGAAAGCAAAGTTATGCAATAAATTTGTTTAGCATTTAAATATCACAGTGATGAATATAACCTAGATGGGAGAAGCCCATGGGGCTTTTCACACATTTTAAGGTGTGAACCCACTTCAATGATTCGCTGGAACACATCCCCAAAATTTACTTATCTCTTTAGCAAAGGTAAACAATGCTAAATACCAAGTTTTTTAATGAAGTCAAACAATAAAGAGCAAAGTATTCTTAGGCTCCCCGTGCAAGTTGGGCCAATTTAATCCCAAAGCAGGACAGGGAAGTCAGTGTTAATTAGCCAGAGAAGGGAGTCATCAGGTCAAATTTACATGTCAAAGAGCTACAGTAGAATTCCATGAACAAAACCCAAAAAATAATATAAGTTTTGCTAACTTCTGAAATAATCAGGATTTGGCAGTTTGGGTTGTTGTGTGGTTGTTTTTTTTTTTAAAGATGTTAAACATTGGCCTAACTTTCTCCCCTTGAAATAAACTTTTTTACTGGCTTTTCTGAAAGTATGATCTTTGCAGTTTTAAATTCTTACAAAAGCGAAGTATGTTGGCAAATAATTAATCTATGAGGTAAAAGTACACAGAGAGAGACTATGAAAATATGACTGTTCTGTGCTACACTTTCCTACAGTTTGGTAAATAACTTCCGAAGATATAGGGAACGATTTAGAGTTTCCAGTTGAAAGCGAAAAACTAAGCCATTAACTGAGGAAGTTAATACATATTTTTATTTATATATATATTTATATTATATATATTTAAAAAGTAGTTGAATGGTAACATATAGGACAGACTGAAATATATATACACATCCGATTCCTCTTCTAAAGTAAGTGAACAATAGCACAATTCTATTTTGTAGGCCAATTATTCAAAATCAGGGACATTTTTTCCCATGCTACCTATGTTTTGGAATAGTCTTCTTTAGGTCCAAATCTGATTTTCAAAACATTTATTTATACTCTTTTGCATCAATTATTTTTAAAAAAATCAAAAAAATCATTGAACTATGATCAAATGAATATGGCAATATTGGTGTTGCCATTCAAAGTTGTTTTGCCTTAGAAAAGCGCAACAGCTTTCTGTCAGGAAAGCTGTTTGTGTAAGATCACACATTCATTCTAAAACATAGCTCAGACGCAGTGGCTGGCTGACCCAACACCCCATTCACTTTTAAAAAAAAAAAGTGTTTTCATGTTTGTTTCTGTAGCTTGGATCTAGGTCTTTATCACTTTGCTCCCTTCATCCTAGTGCTTTATTCAACCTGACAAAGCTTTGGGGTTGGTTTTTTTCCTCTCTTTTATCCAGTGCAGCTGAGAAAACCCTCTTACAGTGTGTCAATTTTAATATTTGCTTACTCCACCGATGCACAAACGAGTATATCAAGGTCGGCCTTCGGGGAAGCAGCAAATGCAGCTGCTGATGCTGTACCGCACAGGGCTGGTAACAGCATCTGGGTGGCTGGACTCGGGGCTGATAAACCTATCTGCTCCTCTCCCCTTCACCCTCCTCATAGCCTTCATCTTTCTGGCAAGACTTGATGCCTTCATGAACTAATTTTCCCTTGGTTCGTGAAGACTGATTTTCGGGAGTGCTGAACACGCCACTTGTGGAATGGGGGGACTTGCGGACCTTCGCGCCTTGGAACACAGGGGCTAGTCCAGCTTGAGCTGGGTTCCCCAAAACCAAAGGAGTTTAAACTTTCCAGTGAGCGCTCAAAAATTTCCTCAAACATAGATAGGGACAACAAGACTTAGCACCCAAGGGGAGGATACATTATGCAGCTTTTCTTCTCCCCCCCCAACCCTTGAAATTGTGACATGAGAGGCACTGTAGAAATGCAAACTATCACTGTCACAGCTGTTCTCAGAGCCAGTAAGATCACCTGCCTTTTTCCTTTGAGGCAAAAACACATACCTATGATTTTTTTTTTTTTCTCTGTGGCTCCTACGAAGACTGCTGTCATATGACAAGAGACATGAAGATTTTTTTATTAAAAATTGTCTTTATAAATTGGCCATGGAATCAGATGACAGTTTAGTACCTGGTCATAACTTTACTGGTCCATATTACTGATTATTGCCATAAAGATGAAAATTAAGGAAATTAATAAAGATTTTACTTTTGAGGAATATTTTTGATATTCCACTCATGACTTTTCCACTCTTATAATGCATAAGCTTTCATCAGTCACTTGAAATATCTGGTAGCTTGTTTAATACTTATGGAAGTATTTCTTTAACAGAAAACTAAGTGAGCTATAATTTTAAGAGATTCTTTAAATCTCTTTTAAGATTTAAAAAAGAGTGGAGAGCGTTTCAGGTTTTTTAATATTTTATTTTAGTGTTTGCCCCTTTATCTCATCATATCAAAATTACAAAGTTGATCAGCATCACTTCGGAGGACAGGATCTAATGATTTTTCAAAACACAGATTTTTAGTAAAAACTGCTTCTGCTGTATCAACAGAAATATTTACAAAAATAATGACACACGCAAGTCAGGTATGAGGTCTTGCAAGCAACTACTAGCTAGTATAACACTCACTCTCTGCAGAGAGACTTGCGATGGCGCACACAAACACACACACACACATGTACTTCTATGTTGTGCATATGCACCTATATACAGTTATGTACTTTGGAGATAGGGAAATACATCTATATAAATACATGTATATTATCCTTGCTTGTAATCCTGTCTTTTTTAAGAATTCAGTATGAAACTACTATAAGATAAAGGTTTAATTTTGTCATCAGAAATTCTATGACATGCATAAAATTAGTATTTACGAGATTTTAGGTTGGTCGTAAAATTTTCTGTTGTTGAAACCTGGCTATGTAGAAGTAATTAATTTTGCTCAACTGGATTTTATAAAAATGCTTTTTTTGATCGCAACAGTATGAGACATTTGATGTAATTTAACTGTGGATTTCTGAGGGGGGGTTTACTGCCTGACATGGAGTTGCCTATTCTCAAGCAAGCAAACTATTATACGACGTTATGTTTTGTGCTATGTTTTGTGTAATGAAATGCGATAATTGATATAGGTCTTTACCACATTGACTATCATACAGTACAATATAAAATAAATTACCAGAAAAGAACAGCATTTTTCTAATCCTATATGCTTATATAAAGCATTTTGGGTTGTCGCATTTTAGGGAAGTGACAATTATTCTCTCCATATTCACTTGATTCATGAATAGTGCAATTTTCAAGCATTTGTATTTGGTTAACAGTGCTCAGAGAAAAAGCCCCATAACAAACAGTCAAGTGGCAATAAACCAGATCCTTCCATGCTGACAGACTAATTAATCTGATCAGTCTTGAACACCAGTGTTTGTCATGTGAGCAGTCAGCATTCAGCGGCAGCCAGCTACAGCGGTCACCTATAAACGCTCCCCAGTTGCCTCGGGGCTTACCGCTGCTCTCACCAAAGCCAAAGGCGAAATCTTTACTGATCCCAGTTTTTAGAAAATGAAGGAACATTGGCTCAGTAACTGCCACCTTCCCACAAAAAATAAAACAATAAAAAAAAAAAAATACAAAAGCTGAAAATTCGCTCCTCAAAAGCTGAATCGTCGAGCTCCAAAGGACGACTGTGTGTGATTTTGCCTGGCAGGAGCCTGCCCACCCAAGAGCGGTTCGGGAGCTGGAGGAGGAACCCGACCTCCTCTCGCCTTCCTTGGCATGCACAGAATGAGCTGTACAAAGCCTCGCAGCCTCCTGTGGCCATACCCAGCTCCCTTACGAGTGCAAATAGGTAACTGCGAGCTGGGCTATTATGTGCACAGATGTTAAGTCATCGCGATTAGATGGTCATGCTGTAGTGTGTTAACAGCTCAGATTTTTTTAAGAAAATCTATAAGAAAAGTGCATTCAAGACAAACGTGCATTCAAAAAAAAAAAAAGCCTACAGCCCAAAAGGCTGCTCATGAAACAACAAACACTATAAACACAGATGAGTTGGGAATTTTTGGTAATTTTAAAAATTTCTCCAATTCACAAGCAATCTTTCTCAAAACTCGTGCTACGGGTCACAGCAGCAGGCTGGTAATTTTTTGCCATTTGAACAAAGCATCGTGTACTAAGGCAAAGGAAGCTTGGATTAAACTCCTATCTTCCTGAGAGCACAGCAAATTTCTAGCAATATGCTACCAGGAATAATATGAAAACCATAAAATCAAGTTATAATTTTTTGCATTTATTTATTTATTTTTACAAAATTCTCATTAAATTTCATATCACATTATGAGCAGCAATTGCTGCTATAGAAAAGCAACAACCTAGAGCATCAGATATTCTCCGGTGGATCTTTCAGACCCAAACCTGCTTAGCTTTTAAGATTAGACAAGATCAAGCCTACTTAGACAAGGAAGGCCATCTGTTTTCAAGGATCCAGCTGCTATCCCTTCAAACACAACTCACTGTGGACTCCTGTAATTTATTAATCCCAGGATAAACCTGTAAGTCTGCAATATCATTATTTGACTTCTTTATACCATTAGCTTGAACATTTTATCAACGGCTGTGCAGGTAACAGTCAAAAAGCTAAGGAGATTTGTCAACCCTCATAATTAATATCTCCCTTCTTTTAAGTTATCAAGACTCCAGTTTAGCACAGACTTAAGCACTTTCTCTGTGTGGGCAGTTCAGAGGAGAAGACTAAAGACAGGCACGTGTTTATGGTCCGTTCAATACCTGGGACCCTTGTTCAAGATGTTGCCTGTGCAAATTTGTTTTTGAAATTGGTCCATACACGCACACACACAGGTGTGTGAGCATGGACACACACGATGCTATTTTGCTGTCTCTAAATTTGTCATTTCTTCTTCAGAAAGGGGGAAGCTGAAGGCTCTGCTCAACCCAGGTGAAACTTGTTTTGTGGGGTTTTTTTAAACCAAAGAAGTCTGGAGTTATCCCAGCCCCCAGAATTTATGTGCTGGATTTAAAAGTGAAAAAGGCTTTTTCTCAGTCAGACAACTCCGAATTGGCTAAGTGACTGGATGGATGTTAATAAAACTTCCCTTCCGTCTGCAAAATGATCGTGTCTGGTCCCAGGTGGAGCACGATAAATCAATGCAAAAGCTACTTTTCTCGGAAAGTTATAAGTGACTGAAAATAAGGGCTTAGAACATAAGTGCCATGTTAGTTGTGGTTTCAGAGCTTTACTACCATGATGGTGTAATCCGCATGCTAAAAGCATATTTAACAAGATAAAATAAATATACCTTTTTATATATGCATTAGTATATAGTTGGCAAATCCAGAACTCTGAATTCCTTACAGTGTGCTTTCCTGGGAAGCTCTGACAGAGTCTCTCATTCAGGTTTCTCACACAATTATGTGTCTCCTAAGACCACCACAAAGAAGATGCGCAGAGTAATTGAACCTTTTTGCCTGAGCAGAGCCAGTGCTCACGCTCTGCCGTGGCCTCTGCCTAGAAAACCGCAGGAGGAAAGGGTGGGTTAGGGGTTTCCATTTTCAGGCTTTTTATGTCTGGGTCTTCCCCTTCTTCAAAATGTCTTTTTGAAGAAATGGAAAGCGAGCATTCAACAGCGCTTTGTCTCAGAAAACTTCTGTCTAATTCCTTCAGCCTCCTTGGCCTGTGTGTAGGTGAGACGCTTGATCTCACAGAACTGCTTTTGCTGTGACACTCTTGGCCATCCCTTCTCTGCTAGCCCATTCTCCTCTCCCAGCCCATTTGAACATGGTCAGCATCTCATGACATACGGAGCATCCTCAGGCTGAGGAAGCGAGGGCGCTCTTGGCATCTACGAATGTGGTGACATGGCTGGATCTTTAATTAGTGGTGGGAAGTAGCTCCACCTTTGCAGGGGGCTGAACAAAGTGCTTTTAGACCACCTAAGCTGCTGCCAGCATGTGGTCCGTTCTCCAAAGTAATGGTATACCATGCAGCATCGCAAACTGTAAGGGTTAAAAAACTTGTATTTTTATTAGAATCCATTAAGGACTCTATCTACTTGTTTGGGAACTTTTTGAATTATATATTCAGCTTACTCCCAAAACAGTAAGTGCTAGAATTCTCTCTCCCGTTCTTTCTCTCTCTCTCTCTTTCTTTCTTTGACTGGCTCATGGGATTTTACAAGAGTACATGATTCTGGGAGCTAATGTTTTGGATGAACTCAAAATACTGAAGAACAGATTGTAAAAAAAAGTGAAAATCCATATTGATAGTTAAGAATCCTTCCAAACCAATATCAAAATATTTTGTGGTTAGGTCCCATTGCTTCATCTCCAGTGTAATACAAGACAACACGCAGGATTTGCCATAGGTTAAGTTGTAAATCCCTGTTAACAGCAGGGGAGCAGCCTCCACGCTTTTATACGTCATTTCCTGACACCAAATGTTCTAAAAGGTTTTCACACAAACTCAGTGAGGCCCAACAGATGTACTTCTACTGTGAAAGAGCAGCTTACAAAGCATGCTGTATCATCTTTATTATTCTAATAGTTGTGGGCCCTTACGTTTGTCTGTTTAACTGGTTATCAAAATGTAGTAGAAAAGAAACCAAACCCCAAAGACATTTAAATTAAAACCTGGTTCACCTTGATACCAAAGGTTAATTTTAAGGGCTCCAGAAACTGTCCATGATCGAAGCGACATGATCAGTGCTGTTTACAAGGTGCCTGGACATGTGGGAAAGCCTGACCTGGAGATGTCTGAACCACCCCTGAACACTAACCAGACAGTCACATATGACTATCCATTGATACAGTCAAATGAGAGCATGGAGAAACACAGCCACAGAGCACCTATTGGTAGGCTGCCAACTCTTGGGAGGGTTTGGTAATACCCAGACAGGGCTAAAGAATGTGTTCAACTTAGGGAGAAAATAGCTGTGGTGGAAGGACACCTGAAGAAGGCGGCTGCACCACTATAAGCTAACCGACTTGATGGACCAAACGTGCTGCTTGCAGAACAAGGGTGCAGTAAGGTCATAACATACACTAGGAGGAACACCACCAATGGCCGTGCCTTTCATTTGGGAGGTCACTATAAAATTCTACACCCAGCCAGTAGCCCATCATGGAGGGCAGAGAGGCTGCGAGCTCCATCTTGTTTCAGCAGCGCTGGCCTGAGCTGAGTGTACCTGCACCACTGGGACTGAAATCCATCAGGAGATATCACTTTCACATGTCTTCTTCTAAGCTATCCCTCTGACCTTCCCTTAGAGTTAATGGAATAAAAAAAAAAAAAGACCCAAAAAAGGGCAGTGGTTAATCTCATCCAGGCATTTAAGCCAGGGGAACCAGCCTCTTCTTCACCGGTTCTTTCTTCCCACAGTGAAGGGAGCCTGGGACAGACCCCAAAGAACCATTTTTGGTCAAGAAGGCCTGATCCTGCTCGCCCAGCAAACAGGCAGTATCACCCCCTGGTGCAGTATCACAGCAACGTTCTGTCTCAAAGTATGTACATTGCCTCTGACTCTTTTGACACAAACCCCATAGCTTGAAAAATAAATAAATAAAACAAATAAACAAATAAGCAAAATAACAAATAAAATCTGCAGCAGTAAAGCTGCGGAATTTAATCAGGTAGATCAGGGTATCAATGCCCTGCTCACAGGCCATAAGAAGTGACTCCTACGGTTACTGATAGTTACTCAGTGGCTGCAGACATAGCCCCAGTGCCGACATTTCCTGGCTTTCCACTGCTTGATTTCACCACCTCCCTGTTCATTTAGTACCACACCTTCCCTTTAAAACCATCTGAAAAGCAAACCATGGCAGAGTGGGCAGGGAAGCTGGTCTCTGTAAGAGGTATCTTATAGAGGTGTTCTCCAGATCCTCAGCACAGAGGATAGGTTTGGAAGGTTACAAGAGAGCCTTGTGGCTGTATGAGGACAAGCCACACTTTTCCAGGTCCTTTTCCAAAAACTGATGGATGATTCCACTGTGAGAAGATAGATTACAGTCTATCAACAACTGCATCTAAACTTTCTCTCCCAAATGGCTCCAATGGGTGCAGTCTTACAGAGGGGATCTTCAACGGGTGCAAAAGCAAGAATTTTTCCGGTGCCTGGGGCACCTTAATAGTACCTTTATATTTATCAATCTAGTACCCGATACACATAGCTTAGAAGGTGTAGGTCAACGTAGCTCCACTGGCTTGTCAAAGCAGTGCTGATTTACTCCACATAAGCCTCTGACTCAGGAGTCGAAAGAGCAGATGTACAATCAAGCAATCTTGTTCCCAGGTAGGTGATTTCTGTTACCACTTAATAAAAGTGCTAAAAAAGCACTAGGAAAGATTATTTGTTTTATCTTTTGGTGATTATTTTGCCTGGTAATTGCAAACATCCTGTGTTAAGTCTGACAAGAATTAACTTCTGCTTTGGCAAATACTGGTGCTTTCCTTCATGTTCCCCCCTGATAAAGGTAGTCTGACTTTGATATTGCTTAAAGCAGTCATAGTCTTTGTTCTTCAGAAATGATAAAGCATTTCTGATTCTGAGTTTTATAATACTACAATATGGAGAGACAGATTTTATCTTAATAACATCTATATTATGATAAAGAACCAGCTACATGACAGGAAAGCGAACATTTCAGTTCCTCTACAATTCTCCATCACATCAAAAGACACTACATGTGAGAATGATATGCTAAAACTTCCCATTATGCAGTTTGGAAACACATATATTTATTCCAAAGGAATCGGTATTGTTAAGAGTAACCCCAATGGCTGATCTAGATAATGTTTCACAGCCCAAACTGATACTTTAATTACAGTGTAATAAGATATTGATCTTATTTCTGTACATCTTCTAAGATATTTCTGTGAGCAAGATGCTGAATGTAAAGAGCTGTTCCTGATACAATAATTGCAAATAATAACACAAATGCTATCCCTCCCAGCTATGTTGTGACACCTAAACTGTTGTTAGTATTTAATGCAATCAGCGATGAAATAGGATAAACTCAACAAGAATTCTATTTCCAGAAAAAGGTAATAATTTCTGTGGAGGAACAGAGAATAGGGCTGAACTATTCTTCACCCCAAAGAGAGAATTAGTAGTTTACTCTGTATAGAACAACAAAATAACCAAAGTCCTCCGCACCTTCCCAGTAATAGAAGATGTGAAAATACAGAGAATAAACCACATGTATGTGAGCTTTCGCTTAATATGCACGTTGGTAACTACATACTCATATTTTTAAAAGCCCGCTCTCTCACGTATGTGCCTTCATTCATATAGCTGAAATATATACTCATACGTATTTATGATGGGCCCGATTCATCCTACCTTGCTCATATTGAGAGGCATCTTGCCCTGCAGTAGTCCTACTGAAATCAAGCAGAGATAATGCTCTTCAATCCACATATGGGTGGCAGATTCCACCTATATATAGCACGTCTATATTTATCTCCATTTTAAGTGGTTAATTTAGCTCTGTATCACTGAATTAAATATAAATTATCTGCTAGCACAAAAGCAGCTTGGGAGCAATTACAGTCCCCTATCTCCCCCCACCCCATATACGCTAAATATCAATGTGTAATATGCAAATCCTAGGGGTTTTTTTACACTAACCAAGTCGAATTCTTAATACCAGACAAGAAGAAAATCATAGCTTAACATACACCAGTAGATGTAATAAATAATGAACAGCACTAACAGCTTAACATCATAAGGAAACAGATGGAAAACTTCCCTCCAGAGATCATTGCATCTAGTATTAGAGAATGAGTTTCTGGACGTGCACAGGGTGAACAGTTCAAGTCTGAATTACAATGAGGTTGGTAACACTTTTTTATTATAAATGTAGGAATTTCATGTCTTCCTTTTAGAAAGTACTGCTATTATAGCATTCATCTGTTTCACTAAGACATGAAAAGCAAAAGGCAAAATCTTAAGCTGCTAAAGCGTGCATAGCACAATCAAATCAAGATCTCGCTCTGGGAGTACCTTGGCTGGGTTTGCAGAATACAGCAGGGCTACAATGCCATCATCTGTCCAGGAAACGAAACAGAACCCAACGTGGAAGCCAACTCTTTACCAGCAGTGTTTATCTGTGCTACTGAAAAATGCTATTAAGGCAATAGCTATTGTATTTGTAGGTCAATGACTATTAGATGTTTAGAGAATTATAATGAAACAATGTCCAATCTGTTTCTCTGATAACATCTCCTTTTCCACATCAAGTGGCCTGGTTGTATGTTCAAAGTGCCTTTCAAACTGCAAATACAAGAAATGGAGATTTCTCTGGAAAGTGAAGCACATCTGTTTAGTTTGAATAAACCATGCTGGAGAATTGAACCAATTATCACATTTTGCACATATTTGTTTGCCTTTGTCTTTTTTTTTTTTGGTATGTGATGTCCAAATAACATATATACTCTATATCACTGGAAGCAGTCCAGCTAAAGCAAGATGTCATACTTGAATCCTTTAGCTACACTCCCCTTGATGGGCATAAAAGCTGGTGAGGGGTCTGGAGAACAAGCCTTTTGAGGAGCAGCTGAGGGAGCTGGGACTGTTTAGCCTGGAGAAAAGGAGGCTGAGGGGAGACCTTATCGCTCTCTGCAACTGCCTGAAAGGAGGTTATAGAGAAGTGGGTGTTGGTCTCTTCTCCCAGGTAACAGGCGATAGGACAAGAAGAAATGGCCTCAAGTTGTTCCAGGGGAGGTTTAGACTGGATATTAGGAAAAATTTTTACACTGAAAGGGCTATTAAGCATTGGAACAGGCTGCCCAGGGAAGTGGTTGAGGCACCATCCCTGGAGGTATTTAAAAGACGGGTAGACGTAGCGCTTAGAGATATGATTTAGTGATGGTTCATGTCAGAGTTAGGTTGATGGTTGGACTAGATGATCTGAAAGGTCCCTTCCAACCTAGGCAACTCTATGATTCTATGATTCTATGAAAAGCCCATGGCATGGCCTCTCTGACTTTCTAATAAGAATTTGTGCACAACAGTGCTGCACAGATTACAGCAGATCCTCCCTGCCATGGAGGAAGAACTCCACCTCTAGAGAGACTGTCTTTCAAGTGTCTATTATAGCAGCATCCATTTGCCATGTATGCAACTACACTTCATATAGAGTTTTGTGCAAATAGTAATAAATGAAGCTTCTCAAGAAGGAGGAATTTTTCTCCCCACTTCCTTCCTCCATCCTCTTCACATCCACCTCACCCGTTTTAAGGACCACAAAAGAAGCGCAAAAAACAAACTGTCTGTTCAGGGTCTCAAAATCCATTTCAGCAGGGCATGCCCAAGCCAGCCAAGCTCCTGTCTGTTCTGTCAGCTGTTAGATAACGTTGCCTCCAACATCAGATGGATGCAGAGACCACTGCTTTCTATTATGGCTGAAGATATATAAACATAATTGGAACTTGTATTGATTTTGAAGCCAAAACTTCTAGATGACTAAAACTCTGGGGCAGCTGTGGGGTCAGCCAGAACACCTTTGGTAATAGGGTGAGAAGCGGAAGCTGATATTCTCCTGACAAACCCGCTAAGCTTATAAATGTCTAGCACTCATTACGTTATACACAATGCTGGCCAATAATTTCAGGTTGCTGTTCCAAGACACAAATTACTTCCAAATGCGGGACTATACAGAAATAAATGGAAGAGGTCCAACATCAAAATGTAAGAGACACCAAAGCGTTATTTCAATAATAAGACTACTCAATAATTTTACATTGCACAGTTTGGTACTGAATCAAATAACTCTCCTCTACAGCACCTGAATGTAAAGGCACACAGTTACAATCCATTGCAAACTGAGACCTAGTGATGTGCTCGAGGAGACTGACTATAAAAAAAAATGAAATAAGTGGAATGACAACCTTCCAACAGAAAAAAAAAGAACAAGAAAAAAACCAAACCAAACATTTTCTGGGATGCTGGGACAGCTAAAAATCTCTCCCCTGCGTACACACCTGAAGAGCATCTGGAGAGCTGCAAGGTTTCAGGGCTGTGGAACAAGTAAGCCACTTGCAGAACAGAGTTCAGTGTTCACGTCGGGCCCCATCACAGGAGGCAGCGTTGGCAACGATGAGCTGCAGCCATGGGCACAGGGCAGGAGGCTGCCAAGGACAGCAAACCTGCTGTGATCCCCCACAGCCCACCACCTCTGGACATGTGGTCGCGTCGTGGCTAGGAGGGAGAAGGGGTTGAAACTGGAATTTTGCAACCAGAGTTGCAAACGGGTGCCCAACAAAAGGTGCTGCCCAATTTCTCCATCCCCTCTCACTGGCAAAAAGTGTGACTAGTGAGCTCTCATTCAGGCTTTCATCCTTGATCTCCATCTTGTGTTCCCCCGTTTTCTCTGGCTAAAGGAGTGGCCTGGCCAAGTGTAGCTCCACCTGGGGGTAACGCTCAGTCCACCTCAGTGGCTGAGACGCTTGGAGCCACATTTGCTGTTTCTCTCTAAGGGAGTGAGAAGTCTATATCACAAGTTTCACCTAAAACTAAATAGCTTAGTATTAAACCCTGGCATGAACTTCAGGATTGCATTCAAGATCTTGCATAATGTGGTCATTGATTAGGATCTTCGTAAGGTCCTGTCTTGCCTTTGACCTTCACCAGGTTAAACTAGCATCTTTTCTGTGCTCATCACCTACGGCCACAGAGCGACTCCAGGTCACCATCTTCGCAACATGCCAGGGTTTCTGGTGCATCAGCTAACTTTGGATGGCATGAAATTTCTTTCCAGTTTTCCCTGGTACAACCAGCTTTGTCTGCCAAGCAAATCCTGTGTGGTGCTGCTGCTGGCAACTAGGATGATAACCAAATAAGCTAACATGAGGGGGGAAAAAAAAAAAAGGGGAATATGGTGAGAAGCAGCATGCCAGTTTGATGCTGGAAGCACAGATTCCCTTCTTCCTCACTCTTCCCCTGCATTTGCCTCCATTTCTCACTCTCTCTGCCCCCTCTCATTGCTTTTACGCATCACTTCCTCACACCCTTGGTAGTTTTGAATAAGGATAAAAAAAAGAGAGATATTTTCTCAGAGGCTTTTTCTTTCCCCTTCTCCTTACAGTTACTTTACTTTTGTTTCTCATGTGAATTCAGAGGCCGGCTAAATTTTTTAAGCACTGATTTAGGGACTTTGCAAGAGATCCACAAGAAAATAATGCTCAGGAACTTGTCCAGAAACCTTGCTTGGCACAAGAAGAAAAATTTCTCCTGATGCATTTGAGGCTTTTCAAGAAAACCACATATTTTGCGTCTGAGGTTTGCTCATGACCTTTCCCTTTTCCTTAGGCTATGACACATTACCCGACACTGGTTGGATGTAGTATTTATTAACTTAAACCCCTTCATAAGTGAGGCACTTTCTATACAACTTTGGGAAACCCTGGAAGATGAGGAACAGGAACGACCAGAGAGGATTCTAGGGAAAGATCTGAAGGCTGAAACAAAACACTGCATCTGTTAGGGCAGGGATCTTGATCCTAAGCAGAGCCTTGTATCGTCTCATTTACTAAGAAAGTGAGGTTTAAACCACTAACCAGGTGGATTTACACCCTCCAGCATACATTACAGCAGTCCAACACGTGCATGCTGTTAGGCTGGGGCTACGGGGACTGAGAAACCAGGGCAAGGGCAGAAGCCAGAGGTTGTGCTCATGTGAGCAGTTTCTCTCTGTGCAAGCACTGGGGCTGGTTCCTTCATTATTTTGCAAAAAAATGCCAAGAAACGTGAAAGATTAAAAAAAAAAAGTAAAAGAGAAGCCAGCAGCACTAACATGCATTTTTCTTTAAAGAAGACCAAGTTCAAAGGAATTAAGTGAGCCACTAAGCTGCTAGACTTCAGTGCAAAGGCAGGAGTAGAAGAGTTCAGGTTGTGCGGCATCACCATCTCACTGCTCTTTCAGAGAGAGTGTTGGGTGTAATGTCAGCAGAAGTAACTCTCACCCTGCCTTTTCCCATTAAAACTAATAAGGTTGTGTTCCCTTTGCTTTTGTATTTCACTTACTTATTTAAATACTGACAAATTAAGCACGGTTGAAAACGGTTTCACACCACTTCAGATCCAAGACACAGTGAGTATTCGGACAAGGGTGACCTACTTCATTCGGAGCGATGGCTGTTCATCCAGGAGCGGGGTCCTGACCCGCTTTCCTGCTGGAGCAGCACAGGCACGATTTGTTGCGTATGTGCTCACGGTGGCTTCATATTTGCAAATCAATTGAAAGTATTTAGCAGCCATTAAGTCGCAAATATTCCATACTCCTATTAATAAAAATAACTGCCTACAGAGTTCTGCATTTTCAAAGCTCTTGACTACTATTATCGTTATTATTAAATATTTATGTTACCATACGGCCCAGAGGGAATAGTCAGGATTAACTCCCTATAGCGCTAGGCTCTCCACAAGTGCACGAGATGTAAATATTAGTTCATATATGTATTTACCAGTCGCATTACTTCCCAGCTCACCTCCCCGACCACTCTCGCTCCTTCTGCCCGGCCGACGAACACTGCAAGAAGCGCCCAGCCGGGGAGGCTTAAGAGCACCGCAACCCTCCAGCCACCCCATCGGCCGCTGTCTTGCCACCCACCTCCTCTCGTTCTCTCCAGCACCCCCTCGGACGTCACCCCAAATGTCACCGCTTTCCAGTCACGCCTCTGCCATCACAGTCTGCCGCTCTCCCGCAACACCCCACCCTCCGCCTCTCGCTGGGGGCTCCGCAGCCATATGCCGCCAACTCATTTATTAGTCCAAATTTCCCCAGGGAGCCCGGCGTACCCATCTGATGCCCCTGCCTTTGAGCCTCTGACTCACAGGTAGTCAAGAAATGTGTGAAGAAAAAAAAAAAATTAAAAAAAAAAAATTCGTCACGTATTCTGTCGGCAAAGCGCTTCCCGCGGAGCACGCCGCCCAAGTTGCTCGTGTGCACCACTTATCCCACTATGTCTATAGAATAAATTATGCTCCAGAAATTTGCTCTCAATGGCCTCTTTCAGATAGTAGCAATGAGTAAGATAAAACCTGCCACTTTATGTCAAGTCACACTCGTCGAGTACAGATTTAGTAATAGTAATACTTATCTTTTATGTAGCACTTTACATTTTCCAGTTGCTGCACAGAGATTAATTAATCAGTTAGACATACATAAGCCAGACCTGAAGCACATATTGGAGGACTGACAGATGCCTGCGCTGCTGCGAAAGCACAAAGGCGACGGCCTGACCTG
Source organism: Dromas ardeola (assembly GCA_013398915.1). Lineage (NCBI taxonomy): Eukaryota > Metazoa > Chordata > Aves > Charadriiformes > Dromadidae > Dromas > Dromas ardeola. The sequence goes on along the minus strand of VYZM01005634.1, from coordinate 271,301 downwards.
CAAACACACAGGTGTGTTTAATTGGAGTGAGACACCGGCGTGAGCCCTGTGATCTGCTTGCATTTAAGCGGGAGTGCGGGGGCTCCCAGGCTTTGCTCCTCTCCTCTCCACCTGCTGAAAAAAACAGATGTAAGCAAATACCAACCATTCTGCCACGCATCCTGCAGCCCATCTCTGGTGATTAGAGCAGTTGCTGTCTCCGAGGCTGGGAAACGTGAAACAAAGACGGATGGGTTTGCATCCCGCTTTTCATTAATGCTCGCTGCCTCTGGCACCCCATTGAGGGCTCCCTTTGCCGTGGCTTAAACGTCCTCCCCCCTCATATTCTCCCAACCCTTGCTGGGCTTGTGCCGAAACCTCTCCATGAGGTGGAGGGGAAGGTGATGTTTCTGCTGGCTACGTGGGAGAAGGTCCCCCCGCCATGCAGCCACGCCACTGACTGTCAGCGCTCGGCCAACCTGGCCGCCCGGCTGCTGTTACTGCTGCTGGCGGAGCGCTTCACACATACTTTCTGAATTAAGCCAAGCCGGGATAATTGGGAGTTGGAACCAGCTCAAACATGAGCCAGCAGACGAGGGATTGCGTTGTCGGCTGAATTGCTCGTTGATGAGTGAAGAAAGGCATTCGCGGTGGAGGGCTGCTGCCCTCCAGACGGGACCGCTGGCCGGCAGAGCAGCTCGCAGCTTCGCCAGAGCATCAGTTCTCATCTCAAACTGGGTTTGTGCAACTCTTCTCGCCCCAGACTATGCCCGAGGTGGCACAAAGGCAGCCTGGTGACTTGCTCTGAGGACGTGCCCAGTGATTCATCTTAGCTTGTCCTAAACTAAAAAAAAAAAAAAAAAATCACCAAAACAACCAACCCGTACAAGAAACCGCTGACCTTTTTATACTTAGGGACTTTCTTTTTTTGACATCCACCTTCCTGGTATCTTCAGGAAATGTAGGAAGGCATTAATATGCGCATGCGGGATTACTCCTGCCCTTACGCCTGTCACACACTCACTATGTGAAGAAAAATCTTTCACTGAGCACGTGTAAGATGCTCAGATGTGCTGAAACTGAAGCGTTCATGAAATTGCAGCACAGGTCTTGCAAAGTGTCAGTTGAATTAAGAGTCAAAAGAGTTTTAAAATTAATAAATGCGGGGCTTCTTTTATTTGTCTTTTAGTTTCTGAGTCCTTAAGTCATAATTTCGGGACATTTATACTCAGCCAAAAGGACTAGCGGCCCAACTGTTATTTGAAGTGAAAGACGAGATTCTCTCATAATCAAAAGACTCCAGGAACTGAGATTTTTTTTTTTTTAAAGTCTCAATTAGCCAGCGATTCATAAAAAGAGCTGGCAACACTGCTATGAGGCATTACATTTTCCGTGTTTTGACACTGTGCTTGTTTACATTTATATTCACGTAAACTTTCTTGCATTTAATTACAGACACACCTGTGTCATCCACAGGCGCTTTTCCCATCTTGCATTTACTCAGCTGAAAGTGATAGAGGCTACAGAGCTGGTCCAGTTTCTTAGTGGTGCCCAGTGACACTGCTCGTGGAAATTGGTGATTTTGCACCGGAACCAACATTTAGGCACTTCAAACTGTGCTGCAAGGAGACTTTCCGGTGCTCCAGGTGCCTTGGGGTGCCTTCTCATCCCCCCGTCCTTGGGCTGCCACTGCAGAGATGTATCTCCTCCTCTTTGCTGGGGCTCAGACACACCTGCCGTGCAAGTCAGACATCCGAGTCACGGAGCTGTCAAATAAATGGCCTTTGTCTTGGTGTTTCTGAATCCTCCCTCGTCTTTGGAGCAAGGGGATAAGTGCATGCTGCTGCAACATTAAAAATAAAAAGTTAAGTAAGTGCCCGAAAAACCTGCAAAAGAAAAATACTAGATTGTAAGCATAATGCCTTGCTGTGCCCCCGGTCTCCCCTTGTGTTTGCTTATCCCTTGCGAGGTGCGATTTCATGCTGAGACCGGGAGCCTGTCTGTGACCTGACCCGTGGGCAGCTGCCTGCACTTGCCGGGGAGGGAAAGGGCTGGGGACCATGTCCCATCTCATCCCCCGTGGCTCTCAGGGGGGCACCAGGGGCATTGCTTTGCTCTGGGAAGGTGAGCGGCTCCTGAAGCCCCAGGAGGTTACACACCAGCGCCGGTCGCCAGCGCTCAGCCTGCCTACACTGGCTGACCCTTAGCTCCTGACGTCTTGCAGGAGGCACAAAGGGACGGATACGGGACACCCGGCATTCGCAGGAGCTGGTCTAACGCATTGTCAAAACTATCTTAACCGATTCCTTGTTGCATCTGGGCGTTCAAAGGAGAAGCAATCATATTTGTTTTTAAAGCTTGCTTTAATCATGACTGTCGCTGTGGGTGGAGGATTAAAACCTGCACGCAGGCCTGTGATGTGACATTTTTCCAGAGTCAGAGCTCCAAATCAAAACCCCTTAGGTTACGGTCAGGAAGGACCACGTTTTGACTGTTGTTTCACATACAAAAAAAGAAAAACAAACGAACCACCAAAATCCAGAGGGTCACTTTTAAAAATATCACTGTGTTTCAACTATGTCTAGCAGAAATGTTTCTTCCCTCTTCCCCCCGCCCCGGCCCCTCCATGACGAATGCCCCCCCCAAGACTGTCAGTTAGATTTTGTAAAGTCCTTATTATCACACTTCACTACATATCAGGATGAATGAAGAGAGCTGTGCAAACACTGCAGATATCTTTTCTTTATTACAGCTGCAGCCACTCCCCAGAGACGTTATTAATGTCCACGGCTCTCGTGGAGCGGCGGCGTACGCTGGCATCTGATTGCTATTCAGATCAGCAGCCTCCCTCCGTCTGTCTGTGAAACCAACACATTAGTAGGTACATAAAGGGCTCTCGCTGTGGGCTGAACAAGTTCCTAGGGCCTCCGTCATGAAAAGATAATGGCAGCGTGATTGCCAAAATTTTGTGGAAATTGTGCTAAGCCAAAGCAAAACAAAACCCAAGGTAGGGGATGCATTTTTTCCTGGGCAATTTATTATTTATCGCTGCTCAGCAAACCCCTTTGTTCTTGCGTATGGCAGTTACTCTCCATTTATAGCTCACTTGGGTATACAATTCAAAAAGAAGACATACGATGTTTTTTAAGAATGTAGGGGTAAGTCTTGTTCCCTGCACCAGGCCCAGGCTTGACAAGGGGTAGCCACGTGAGAAATGAAGGTTAAGAAAAACAACCCACAAAGTCTATGGCCACGGCTGCCTTGGGGTTTGTGCAGGGAGAAACCTGATGCATGGAGTCAACAGCCAGAGGTATTTAATGGGTGGGGGAAGGCTCCTGTCCTGCCAAAAGCGGAGCTGCCCACCAATAGTTTTGAATTACACATTGGATTGTGTCAGGAGCAATTAAGCAGACACAAAAGGCAGCATCCCGTGAACAGGACCTGGGTGAGAGCTGTGGGCCAGCCTCGCCTGCCCCCAGTAGCCCTGCGGGCTGTTGGGTGAGCACCGGCCACTCCAGCCTCATGCCAACTGCTGGAATCCATGATAAATCAATCTGTGATAGATCAGACCCCATAATATCCTACTCCCAAGCCTATACTTGTTTGGCGTGAAGCAAGCAGCATGCCTGTTAAGCGTCCATTTTGCTTGGAAAACTAGTAAATACCTATCCTCTTATGATACAGCTTGGCACAGATGTATGTATGGGAGAAAAAAGCAAAAAGATGTTTAGCAATGAAGACCTGAGCAAGGATTAAGGCAGGAAAACTAGTGTTCCCACAAGAGGATCAGGAAGAGACAGCTGCTGGAGGAAACACAAGAAGAACATAAATGCCCTGCTATCTTGCTCCCAACCACACCACAGGTAGCCACGGGTCCCTCACAAGAGCAAACCTCCAAAATAAGCTACTTCATGTAGATGTTGCAAGACAAAAGCAGTGCATGGCTGTGTACATGCACTCTGGAGGTGCTCTTGGAAACACAAAAAGTGACCAAAATCATAAGCTAGTGACAGAGCTCACAGGAAGCAACACAGAAAACTGATTTTTCAAGGAAATCTGTTGATATACATGAAACATGCAGAACTGTGATGCATGTGTGTGCACAGCTGTGGTCCTCCCAAGCTGCAGGAGAAGCCCATATCCATACCTCTGCAAGAATGTATTTCAAAATTAAATCAAGTACTGAAACTGGACCAGACAGGAGGAAATATTCCCTCCTGTCTATTGACTGATGCCATGTGTTCATCACTGAATATTTCTTTATGACAGGCCCTCAGTTTGCACATAGGTCAAGAATGAGAAACTGTAGTACCTTCTCTTTTCTATAGCCCCCATGATAAGTACTAATCATGAATATCAGCCTGGACCCACTTTGTCTCATTAATGTACATAGGAGGAAGCCAATCTCTGGAATTTGTTGGCGTAATAGTATCTTTGCCCAGATTTCTGCATCCTGACAGCAGGGCTTTGCATAGTGTAAAAAGCTCCCTAGCTTAACACAAGCACTGCCTTTCCCCTCACTGCCTATTTCCACAGCCCGGAAAGCACTGCCAACTGCAGCGCTGATGGAGGTTACATGAGATGCCATCAAGGCACCTGCTTTATGAACTTGTCATCACCTGGGGCTGCCACCTCCTGAGCCTCAAGCAGCCATGGACTTCCCCCCTCACTTGCTTTCCTTACGAAGGAGGATGGGGGGGCACACCACTGCACAGATTTCCTTCTAGCCATTCTAGACATTACGCAGCAAGAGGCACCATTTCCTCCCATTAAAATGAAGCTGAAGGTTGCAATGAGCTGTGGCAATGACCTGATTCTCCGTAACGTCGTGGGCTGTCAGGGCAGAGATGTGAGTAGCAGCTGCTTCAGAGGAGGGACTCTTGACTCACGTAGAAGATCCAAGATAGATATCTGCTTTTCAGCGAAGGCAGATTTTTTCCCATGAATCAAAGTCCTGCCCCGTTCTGCACCAGGATTAAACTGCCTCTTCTCCCCCTCAGTGTATGGAAATACGCTCCCCATGGGAACCCTATGAAGACTTTCAGGAAATCTGAAAAACCTGTTCTGTCTGCCTCATGACAAAGATACACTGCCTCCGGATGCTACCAAGAAGTGGCTAGAAGTATCGGACAGAGAATATTTTCATTTGCATATCCACATCATGAAATCACATTACATTTGCTTTTAAAGGCCTTGTGAATCTCCCTCCCTGCTGGTAAGAAGCACAGATGTACAAAAGTGACCTCATACTTGAGGGTGACAGGTTTTGACAGAATTCCTCTTGTTGTAAGTAAAGAGCTACCCACGTTTCCAAACAGCAATAAGCAACACATAGATTGTGGGGTTATTTGCTCATAATATAAATTGCAACAAATCGCTGAGCCCTCCTGGAAAATGATTTTGTTCAGAGAACAATGTATTTTCATGGAAAAGTTTTATTTGTTAGGCACTTCAGTACAATTACTGGACCGTGTACAGTGTGGCTGAGTTGCACTGAAAATTGATACTTTCCATAATAGTGTCTCATTATTGGTGATTCATTGGAGAGGTGCTGCTGTGATAATTAGTGCTTTATGGCCGAATGGGCCACACATTCTTTAAGTAGTCCACTTCCCTAACAATGATTTATTTAAGTGGTTGGTTTCTGATAGTCATGTAAATAAATACATGCTAATGGAACATAGCGACAGTGCTTCCGTTGACAGGTTTCTGTGTCTTACCATAAAGCAGCTGAAGAACTAAATCTGCATATACAAATCCATAATGGTTAGGGGCTTTTATGTGTTTTTGCAGGAGCAGTTTTGACTGAATGCACAAAAAGATGTAAATTTCTCATCTCCATCAATTTTTACCTCCCAGTCTGGCTTCAAAGCTTACTTTTTAACTTAGATATTTGGAGAGGCTGATGTTGGATGACTGAGCACTACGATGCATCTGTTGACAGCCTACCGCTGTTTCGGAGGCTGGATTCCCCCTCCTACTCCATTAACGCACTTTGTCTGTGAAGCAACGCCCCACCAAACCAATCCTGCGTGGTCAATAAAAGCAGGGATTTTAACACCGGCTGTAGTGGGTGATGGGGCAAAGGATGTGACGCATCCTGTCCTGGCTGCTTCTGCTCCAGTGGCCAAGGTCACCACCCCAAAGCACTTGTCACCACTGCTTTGCTGGAAGTTACTGGCCCAATGAATATACCAGCTGAGCTACCCATAAGAAAATAAGCCAGAAATGGTAGGTCTCTGCTAAGTCAGCTTTTGAGGCTGACAGGGGTTCAGGAGTGCACACAGGAGCAGGGAGCTGGCAGGTCCAAGGGCAGTATAAGCTGGGCATCTTCTTCAGGCAAAACTGCCGCAGGCAGGAAAAAATAAAAGTAAAATAATAATAAAAAAAATATCAGCTGAACCAGCAGCTTGGCAGGTTTTACTTGCCAGCGCTGGGAGCTCCCCCTCGGATCCGTGCAAGCTCTGCCTGAGGGCTCGTGGGACAGGGTGCAGTGAGTGAAGCTGGCACAGCTCTTCCACTCTGTCATCCTCTGATCACCACCAGACAGCCAAAATAAGGGCTCACAAGCAGTCCTCATTCAATCAGGGAAAAAATGCAAATAAGCTCAACAGCAACAACAAAAAAAACCCAGAATTTTTCTGGTGCAATTATGGTGCCTATAAACACGACTTCAGCTTCAGTCTCACAATTTGTATCGCTCTTGGAAACTCCTGAGACATGCATAATCTTATTGAGCAAAATCCTAGCCCCACATAAGTAATTAGCAAAACTCCTACCCATTTCTACGAGCAGAATTTTGCGCACCATGAGCAGTTCTTGTTTAAATCCAGAATTCAAGCATGACTATATAAAATTAAGATAGATTATTATAGCTGTAATAAAAATATATACAAGCACATTCATACACTTAGAAAAAGGAAATAAAGGAAGAATATTTGCTAATAGAATACATAACAGTTTACATCTGCTAGTATAGTTGAAGGGAATTAGACCAGATGTTGAAAGTCTGTCATCTTTTATTTTGAAAGATATTCTTTCAGTGTCTATAATCTGGTGTGTCAATTAAAATATGTTCAAGAGTAAATTTCTTCCTCAGCATTATAAACTTGCTGTGACAGAGTGGCTGAGTCATGCTTGTCTGAATCGCTTCAGATTTTCTACGTTCCTTCAGCCAGACTTAATTCCCCGCGGACATGAAGAGGACAAGTTCCTTGGTCGCGCCAGCCGGGAGGGCACGATACGGCTTTCAAAGGCTGGCAGGCAGAGTGGGATGTCCTTCCCCTCAGTTTGTCACAAACCTGTGTTCTCTCCAGGGACAGAAAGCTGTTTCTTCTCGAGGTGAGGATGGCAGCAAGCTCTTTTCATTGCTGCCTTTTAAAGCTTAAGGCATTTGGTGAATGTGCCCCCTGACTAGATGGAGTAACAGGGAGCGAGGCAAGAGACTGACTATTTTAAGATGGGTTAGATGTTAAGGCCCCACAGCTCAGCTCACCGCAAGACACCTAAACGTCTTTGAGGCTTTCAGAGTGCAGGACTCCACACAGCCTCCACTCATTGGCTTCTCCCTCCCAGAGTTAATTCTTTGAACACTCTGTACTTTAACCGCCTCTTTCTTGTAAAAATAACCCACTTTGTTGTAATTGTGACGTTTGAGTAACATACAGATAAGTCTTGCAGAAACCTGGGGAGAGGTGCTGGCCCAAATACAGGTTATTGTTGCACAGAGCTCGAGATAGAAGCACCGCTGCGCAGACAGGGCGCAAGGCAGGTGGCACAGCAAGGTCCCTACTCGCAGCCGGTCCCTTGGCCCTTGCCAGCTCCCAGGTGCCAAGTACAACTTTATGTCATTCAGTTAGCATTTTCCATTATTTTTCTTATCACTTAGCAGGGGGGAGCAAGCGGCGTGTAAGAGCTCAGCCTGGAAGAATGGCGACTGCCCTGACCACCAGTTTCAGCAAAACTGTAGATGTCTTTAAGCCCATGCACAGGTGACAGCAGCTGCTAGGTCACTCCCAGGGAGACACCCTTCTTGCAGGGTCACCTGCCACCTCCACGACCCGCTTTGGGGTCTGCTCCATCCAGAGATGCCTGTCTCAGCACTTCTTCAGCCTGACAACCTCTCCTGACAGCCCCTGCCATGGCGAGGGAGGGCCTGTGTTGTGTCTCACCTGCACCATCTTTGCTGAAACATTGGTCTAGCCCTCATTATTTCCTCCGCGAGAGGCATGAAGGGCAGATTGGCTGTCTCTCCTAAGGCTAAACCCAATCCATCTCTTTCAGACTTGGCTAACGGGTCATGTTTTCTTGGCCCTGCCTTTTCCAGTGGTCTCTTCTGAGTTGTCTCCAGCTGGGTCTCACCTTTCTTTGAGTGCAGTATGCCAAACCTGACATAGCCTTCCAGCTGAGACCCTGCCAGTGCTGAATACAGATAAAACATTACTTTCCATGTTCTTATGTACGTGGAGGAATACGAGATTTATCTTTTTCACTACAGCAGACCCACATTCAGCCTCTGATCCACTGCAGTTTCTAGCTTTTTTTTGATTTACAGATGTATTTGTTTGCAGAGCTGGCCCCTCTCTGGCATTTGCCATTTATACTTTGGGCATTTCCCTGTTAAGTTATGTATTTTTTTCTTTTTCTTTACCTTTTTGGGGGGGCCATATCTCAAATATCTGAAGCCATTCGAAGCCTGCCCCCAGCACCGCAGAGGGTGCTCGCCCCTTGCTGCCGTCTTTAAATGCGACAGGCTCCTTCTTGAGTACATCATCGGCACCGTTGGCTTTGCTGCCAGAGACACTGAGCAATCACAGGGCGCCGGCAGCCTCCTGACGAGCCCTTCTTGATCGAAACTTCCATTTTGATAATGAGCTAATCGCCGGTACTCTCTGAGTAACGTTTTCCAGCCCGTTTTGTGCCCACCATGCAGTAGATCTGTCTAGACCACACACTTGCTGCGCTTGCCTGTGAGCGCTCTGCGGGAGACGCCGTGACCAGACATGCATTTGCTTCTGTCAGCGAGATCTGTCACCCTGTCACATAAGGAAATAAGACGGGTTTGACAAATCCATGTTGGCAGCTACTCCTTCCCTGCTCCCTTCCAGGTGTCTGATTATTTGCTTCAGTATTTTTTGCAGGGATTGGTGTTGCACTGATGGCTGTATGTTTCCCCCGAGCCTCCTGCCCCCTGCCCTCAACCATAGTCACCTCAACCTCTCCATTTCCAGTCCTTCAGAACATGGGGCAAGAGCTCAGCATTTGCAAATTTTTACAGAAAACCCCCAAAGGCTCTGAAATTGCAGGTCCCCCCCCCGGTTCTTTGAGCATCTGAAAATTTAGATCATGACGTCTAGACAAATTTGAAAGCACCATATTTATTTAGAAAGTATGTGTTAACCTGGTGCTTTGAACTTGGTTGGAGGGCTTGTTTGTTTTCAGTGTTATATTAGTTATATAAATCTCTTTTTTATGTTCCTGCATGAAAACTTTGCTGTCGACTAAGACTGTATACAAAGACTGAGTCACTTCCTTTGAGGCACACTATGTTAAAACATGGGATGAGTGTCTGAGATCTCCATTTTGTTGTGAAGAGCTAAAATAAAGAAATCTTCCAAGAGCAGCTGGCAGAAAATATTTGTAATGAGAGCTGCCAGCTACTAGAGGAAAGTGGCTTATTTATACAGGGGCACCACTGAGACAGACTGAAGAGAGAGACTGCGTTGGATTTAGAAAATGAAAATCACCCGAGTGGACAAGGCTGTAAAAACTATATAATATAAAAAATTAATCTTGTAACCCAGCAGCACCTGCATCTGGCAATCTCATTCATGCCTTCTGCAGGAGATAAACCTTCTTGCTCTACCAAATAAACCCCATAATTACATTGCTTAAGTAGGATATTAAGTGGCATCATATTAAGCCATTACATGACCCTTGTCATCATCAGCCCTGCCAGGCAGTGAGGAGAGCTGTTGCTCCCTGCTGATTTCTCTGGGTATCTATTTAAACATACTGTGGTAATTAGAAACATCTAAATAAAGCCCTGCCCAGGATTACAAGGGCTGAATGGAAGAAACTTTTCTTTCTGCTGGCTACAATGCCCTTACCGGCTGCTGTTGTGTGGGCAAAGGCATTCTTGCCAGCGTCCCTCATTTGATATGATCCAAACCTCCATGGGGTAAGAAAGCAAAGAGGTTCAAAGGTGGCATCCTTTTCCTCCTCCGATTGATAGAGCCTCTGCCACTGGCGAAGAGGATCTTTCCGCAGGGCTTGAAAGACAGATCTGATCATTCCCCCTGCTTTACTCCTTTATGCCTTTCTCTGAAGGGAAACCTGCAGGTTTCAGATGCCAGCTTCATTCTAGGCATCCTTCCTAATTACCTGAACTGCCGTCATTAAATGCAGCACATATATTGATCACTATCATGAACGTTGCCTTTCTAATATTCAGCGACTGTGAATCAAACTGTGTCACAGATGTGGATTTCAATGACAAGGCATGTCTGAGTGCACCCCGCAGATTTCCCTTCCTTATAGTTGAATCGGAAAAAAAAAAATATCACCCGGGTTCCTGTCCTCTAGCTCTATCTAAGGTAGCATGATTAGCGCAGGAGCACTACTGGGCACCTAGTCCTGGGAAAGACTTCAGCTTCGGGTGGGAGAAACCCCTTGGTGACCATGAAAGGTGTTTCGGAGCACGCTTCCAGACTGGATTGCCTCCCAGATTTAGGAAACAGATGGCCTAGAAAGGTTTACGTTCATTTTTCAAAGCACCAGTTGTAGCATTTGTCTTGCACTTAATTGTGTTTCAGCAGAAAATGTCTTCACTTTCCACAGGAAAACCACCACAAAAGGGTTTCCAGCTCTGTGTTGTGCTGCCATCCCTGCTCCTCTCTCCCTCACAATATTCACCCCTCCGATGCCTGGGCTCAGACGCTGCTGTGCTTTCCAGCAACTGTAAAAACTTCTCACGAGCAAGCTCATAAACAAGCAGTACTTCATGTCACTGTCAAGTAATTATAGCGGTGGACACAGTTTGTAATAATGCTTTTTTTCACAGGAAAAAGTCACTAATATCAAGGATCTTTGTCAAAAGGAAGGTTTAAAGAGTGTAAGATGCATAAGGAGAAAGAGAAGTTGTCCAATAACAAAAGCAGACTTATATTTTTTAGCCAGGGACCAAAGCATAATGGGTTGAGACAAATGATTTTGCCTGAACTATTTGAGATAGTCAGAAAAGGGATCATCTGAGAGATATTTTGGTATTAATGCATTGCTTGTTAACAACCTATTCCCTTGTTCCCCTCCTTCATGAACGGGTTTTGTTCTAGGTTGGGAGGATCCAGTTTTATCCATAAGATGGTCCAAACTACATATGAGGCACTACAAAATTTGGCCAGTATTTTACCTCGGATACAGAGCACATCTTTTGCTAGCAAGAAGAGTCACGCACATAACCACTAACACTTCTCAGTGCCTGGCCATGTAATTTATCCACTAATTGCCTAAATAAGCGCACAATTGCACCCTCTCAGCGAGCTGAGGGGGATGTGAATGTTAGGTTAACTGGTAATCCTCTGGCCTTTTTAGACCAGAATAGCTATTCCAAAACAAACACACTCCAATAGCTGCTCTGGAATAGCTCACCAGGTGGCTTTGCTTTCCTGAAAAAGATTATTTCTCCTGAATAATCATGGGCCTCTGGAAATACGGTGGCTTTTCTTCAAATAGCATGCCCTAGTGGCAACTGCTTCCAAGCAGCTATTGGGAGACGATGTATTCTGCAGCAGTTATTACAGCCAATTTGCTCAGGTAGAGAAGGTCAGTAGAGGTGTTGGCTAGAAATGCTCTTGGATCAACTTACCTGGAGGTTAAGGAGCAATTTTCTTTGGTATGGAGTGGAAGATTTTACCTAAGCACTTGCTGTACGCACACAATTGACGCTGAGAAAAAAAAAAAGAGCAAAGTCTATTTTTGTCTCTTGTCATCTGCGCCTCAATCACGGTATAGAATTACTCTGGTCCAGCAATTGCCTGCCCGGAGAAGGGCCCATATTCATTCCACCTCCAGGGTTTCCATTAACACAGCAGTTACACTGTCATTTGGGCAGAAAGCCCGAGTCAAAGCACTGCTTCATTTGATCCGCATCTGTCCTAAAGTAATATCCCTCTGCTCTTTCCATCCTGTTTCCCTCTGAGGAAGCGGACTGCTGTTTTGGTGAGGAATGACTGCCTCCATTTGACAGCAGAATACTTAGAAGCGATCACGCTAAGCAGGCAGCGCCGCTGCTGCGAATTACTGTCTACAGCACATTACGATGACCTCCCTACTTTTCTTTTCCATTTCATATGAGGCCCTAGAAAGGAAAGGCACCCTTGTGTGCGTGGTAATCATTCAAATATGCTGTTTTTCATCCATTCTTTCAAGGTAACGGAAAGCAATTTTGTTGAAAGAGGAGAGTGCTCAAATAACACAGGTCCCGCTCTCCCCTTGTGTTTGGCACGGTGGAATTTACAGGCAGCCCCTATATTTCTGAGTGATTGAAAATTTGACATTCCTGAGGTCCCAGTTCAAAATCACCCCTTTTTTACCACCAAATTTTACTGTCAGGATATCAGGTTAGTATTTCATATAACCTCTCCTTAAGGGAATTTATGGATCTGATATTCTAACAGATGCTTTTACTTCCAGTACTAATGTCACACTTTTTCCCCAGGCCATGTGTCTTTTAAGTTAAGAAAAGGCCCCAGCTAGGGCAAGGAACCTGCAGCATGTTGAGGTTGCCATCCTCTGCCAACCTAAGGAAGGGAAAATTTCCATGCTTGTTTATTCATATTTTTTGCTGTGGTACCCTGAGAAAACACGAGCAGAACCATGAGCACGTCCTTGTAAATCCTGCTAATTAAAATGTCTTGATTTGCAAAGGTCATTCTTTGACAAGGAAAATGTAGGATAGTCTCAGCATCTTTAAAATCCGGGATTCTTACGATGAATTTAGGAATGAAAAACTGTTATCTCAGTAGATTCGTTTTGTAAGACAGATGAGGGAGTTATTATGTGGGGAATATTTATTCCGAACGACCTTAGGTTTTCTCTAAGGGAGAAATGATACCCAGCTCTCAAGTCCTAAAATGAGGCCTATTTATCTATTGCTAATGATAACAGTGACCTCTGGTGGAAATTTCTAAAATCTAGTCTAACTCAAGTTACTTTTACCTGGTTGTAGTTTCAGATCTGCTTTTGGCATTTCTAACAAACACATTTGTTACTGTTTATAGAAGAATAACCAATTTAAATTAGCCCCTTCTCCCTTGGCCAAGTTTATGACTAGGCCCCTAATTTCAGTGTACCAGATCTTTAAGTTAGAAAGGAAAATACTACATATATGGTGCTATTTTAGAAGAGAGTTGTTGTTTTAGAAGAAGAGAGTTATTGTTTTAAAGGAGAAATGGATGGGCCTTAGGTTTACTAATTTAGCATCCTAAAGTACCCAGGAGTCACAAACAGATTTTGGTATTCCCAATTAAAGTTGATACATCTGTTTGTTTGAGAAAAAGCAGCTTGTTTGTGCTTCCTTAATTAAAAATGCCACTAACCATGAAGCTGGTTTCTAATGAGCCAGTAATAACCGCACCTGGGCTATCAAATTTTTCTTTTGACTTCAAAGCCTTTTCTGACTAGTCATTACTTCAGACACAAAAGGTATCTTGTCAAAAACTGTGTACCTTGCAAAAGGTATGCCAACAGCTAGGAAAAGATTTTTACCCTCATAAATAAAATGAATAAAAGAAAAAGAAACTAGTGGCTAAGGATGGTGGAGCAACAGTCTAGGTAAAGGTCATTATTTTCAATACGGATGTTGATGTTCACCAGAGGGTAAATGTGATACAAATAAGGGGGCTTAAAATACAGAAAAAGAGGTCATGGATATTTATTTGCTTAACTACAGTGATATCACATTACCTTACTCCTGAAGGAGTGAATGCACACTTTTTTTTTTTTATGGTGGATTTTTTTTCTAATGTATCTTTCTGGGTAGGAATGTTACCATCAGAAAACACTGTAATACCAATATTTAAGAAGAGCGAGAACTATTTAGGTACCTACAAGCCTATCAAGCTGATCTTAGCAGAGTATAAGATTTCAGAGCAGTCCTGAAATGAAAGGATAACTAAAGACCTGGAGTTAAATGAAAAATGGGATAAAATCAACAGAGGCTAACCAGACTGCCGCATCTCCTTGGTCTAAGAAATTAATTAGTCTCATTTGGTTTTGACACTGTTCAACATGGGATCCTAGCAATAAATGCTATGGACAAATCATAAGGCTTATGGCATGTACTAACGGCAAGTTGAAAAGGAATTATGTGAAGATGGGAAAAATACTTAGTGTTTTTTTCTCAAGGATCAGTCTTGGGAAAGCCCTTTCTGTTCTATAATTCCTGAGATTCACATTAGCATGGGAGTGTTTTACAAAGCTGAAAGGCATTGGTACAGAGGAGGACAAGGGTATTGTGCCTGAACTGAACTGAATGGAAATGCAACTCAACTCAACAGGCTGAGAGAGTTGGGGTTGTTCAGCCTGGAGAAGAGAAGGCTCCAGGGAGACCTTACAGCAGCCTTCCAGTACCTAAAGGGGGCCTACAGGAAGGGTGGGGAGGGACTCTTTATGAGGGAGTGGAGCGGTAGGATGAGGGGTAACGGTTTTAAACTGAAAGAGGGGAGATTTAGGTTAGATATTGGGAAGAAATTCTTTACTGTGAGGGTGGTGAGGCACTGGAACAGGTTGCCCAGGGAAGTTGTGGATGCCCCATCCCTGGAGGTGTTCAAGACCAGGCTGGATGGGGCTTTGAGCAGCCTGGTCTAGTGGGAGGTGTCCCTGCCCAGGGCAGGGGGGGTGGAACTAGATGATCTTTAAGGTCCCTTACACCCAAAACATTCTATGATTCTATGATTCTATGTAAAATGTATTTGGGAACTAGCAATGAAAAGTTATTTGAAAGATAGGAATTGATGCCTGGAAATGATGAAAGGAGAGAAAGAAGGAGTGAGCTTATCATGACACACCAATGGCACTGGGATCCATTAAGGGGAAGATTCAGTTTTGAGAGGTGTGTCCCAAGGGAGGTATGTCCCATGCAGGTGGGGAAATACTGGAGTATAATGCAGTGTGCATTTCTAGGCATGCAAACTCAAAAGAGGATCAAAAGCAGCTGTGGGCTACTTTGACCATCAGGGAAGTGGAGGAAGCTGTCCTGCTCCTACCAGAAAAAGGAGGGCTGAAGAAGGTTATGGTTGCTCTGCACAATTACAGTTGATCTGAATGACATGGAAGAGAAAATCTGCAAAGCATACACCAACCACTGAGCCTAGAAGCTTTCTGACACCTTTACTTTGACCAGTCCGTGTCTGCGGTAGGTGAGGGATCAAAGTCCCATGATAATGTCAGTAGCCTGAAGGGATGGCAAACGAAATGTCATGAAGCGAAAGAAAGAATAAATACCCCTTCCATATATATCATGGGGTAGACATAAGCAACAATTTACATTTATGTAAAAAAGCAATCTGTTTCATGAACAGCAAATAAAAAGGAGCACATACTTGGCTGAAATGAGCAGTCATTTGAAATGTGAACCAGTGTTTGTTAATGGAGTTTTGGCACATGCCAACAATTTCAGTTATTAGCACTGACTGAATGATGCCAACACCATACAATAATCCCATAATGGGAGGGCTTATAGCAGAGGATCGGAGACATAGCAAGCTTTGCGAAATGATGCTGTAGTTGTTTTCTTTAGACAGGGGCTACTTATTAACACAAATAACATCACCAAAAAAAAAACAAAACCGCAGAATGGTGTCATCCTTTAAAAAGAAAAGAAGAAGAATGCAATAGTTTAGATTCCTGATGTTGACTGTACTCTGTAGCTTTTGTCAGGACCCTGTGAAATTTAATTGACTGGTAATGGATTTTTCCTTTCCTTTACTTATACAGCTATTTCACAGTGAAAATAGCACATATGTAGAAATACACATTCCATAAAGCAGATAGCTGATAAACAGCCTAACCACAACACACTCATATTTGTTTTTGTACACATTGTACCGAGCATTGTAAAACTGGGACACACGGTACTTAAAGCATTATACTACACCAGGAGACCATATTCCATTACTGTTTCACATGGACGAGGAAGGGGGAAAAAAACACTGTTCGTTCTGCTTGTTTTTCTTTTTCTGTAATTACTTCTTAACATTCATCACTTAACGTAATTTCAGAATTCCCACAGGTCTCAAAACCTCTCTCTCAAGTTTCAGAAACAGCAGCGTGTGGCAGCAGCACGGCCAGGCGATCAGCATTTCACCTAAGTAGTGCCACCGTCCCCTTGTCATTTATGGATGAGCTTTTGATTGAGCCCTCCTGTCATTAATCCAAGTCTCTGGCCTTCAGATGTTTAATTACCTTTCTTTAAAGTGGCGCACAGTTGTTTACAGTAATATAATTGTCCTCCTGGACAATGTCTGAGGCGTGAAGTTCTCCTTGGGCAAAGAGGCTGAGACACAGCATCCCCGTGATTCCTGGGCTAAATTGCTCCGCCAGCGTGTGGCCAGCATCAGGGCGCCGCACCCCCAGGCAACACTCTTTTCTCAGAGGAGCATTGCTGTGTCCCGCTGCTTGGAAAAAGGGTGAAGGAAAAAAACCGTCGTAGCCTGGGCGAGGGGGCAGGAGGGATGCAATGGCAGGATCGCCGGGCTCCTGCCTGGGACCCGACAGAGATAAAAGCAGTGCTGAGTCACTCACAAGTCCAGAGGCCAAATATCGCTCTGGTCACACTGACCCCTCCTTGTCCCCCGTCCAAGACAACGTGTTTGCCGAGAGAAAACAGTGGTACAGCATGTAATTGCTACTCTCACGTCTGGAACGCCCGCTGGTTCTCAGGGAGTCGGTCCAGGCTTATAAGAAGTTGCCGTGGGAGCAAAAGAGGGGGAATAAACCAGCAGAATTAGGGCAGAGGAAGATGAGAAGCGTCTGTCTGACCGTAAAAGACAGGACGGGAAGGTTTCCTCATAGGTACTGAGGCTAAAAAAACATGATGGTGCCAGCAGTTACAAGGTCCGTGCTGCTCTTCGTTGCTCTCCTATTTAGCTTTAAAATTGCGGTGCAACATTTGTCAACAAGAAAGAGAGCAGGCGTGGGTGATGCAGGGCCAGAGGGGAGCTCTGAGCCCCTCGCCGAGGGGCCTGACCACAAGACGAAAATGCCAAAAGGCCAGAGTCGCTGCCGGACCGACCGCCTGCTGCAACCGGCGCTGGGTCGGAGCGACAGCTGAGCCCTTGCTGGGTACCGTAGGAATTAGTCATGCTCTGAGGGAACAAGATGACATGGCAGATTTACTACTAAAACAAGTAGTTCCCAAGGGCTCTCAGAACCATCCCAGCCTATTTTTCTCAGTATTTGTTTCTCCTGCTTGATTGATAGTATTTAAAAGTGCAGATTTTTCCTTAGTGGGAACTGGGATTGGAATTGAGGGCATCTCTCTCCCTCTGCTTGGCCACCAATTTCCATCCAAGTTACAACAACCGAGACTTCTGTATCGCTGGGAAATCTTGCTGAAAGCACCAAGTGGCTTAAGATTTTGTGGTGGGGAGGATTGTTCCTCCAGCCGCGAGACCTTAGGGAGTCCCACTGCTGCTGTCATTGCTGGCACCGACACTCGGAGCCCTCTAGAAAGATGGGAGGGATTATTTCATGTTTTACACGCTCTGGGTATATTTTAACCACAATAATAAGCAGCGATTGCAACACCACATCGTCTCTGTCAGCGGCTGGTCGCGGTTCAGTCCCTGCAGCCTGCAGGACGGGGCAGGGTCACGTATTTACCTCCCAGTAGCTTGTAGGGAGAGGAAACTGGTTTCAGTCACCTGGCACTGGGTGCTTACTGGTGTGGCTGAAAGCAGAGGCACAGCCTTGCACCCAGGCATGGTTTCCTATCTAAAAGTTTAGCAAGAGAAAGGAAGCATTAAAGGGAGCCTCGGTGTCTCTTTCCAGAGGCAATCGGGGACCGAGTTTCTCCGTTGGCTGCCGAGCGGGACGCCGTGAATGCAGGAAGGTCTGCAGGGCTGTTCCCAGCCTGCTTCTGGCAACTCGTGGGGGACTCCTGGCTCCAAGGAGAAACGAGCTGAATTTACACAAAGTACAAATATTATACTAAAACTCCCCGAGGGGCACAGAATCATAGAATCATAGGGTTGGAAGGGACCTCTGGAGATCATCTAGTCCAACCCCCCTGCCAGAGCAGGGTCACATTAGAGCAGGTTGCACAGGAACGCGTCCAGGCGGGTTTTGAATGTCTCCAGAGATGGAGACTCAACCACCTCTCTGGGCAGCTTGTTCCAGTGCTCTGCCACCCTCAAAGTAAAGAAGTTCCTCCTCATGTTGAGATGGAACTTCCTATGCTCAAGTTTGTACCCATTACCTCTTGTCCCATTGCCGGGCACCATTGAAAAGAGCCTGGCCCCATCCTCCTGACACCCACCCTTTAAGTATTTGTACACATTAATTAGGTCACCCCTCAGCCGTCTCTTTTCCAGACTAAACAGACCCAATTCCCTCAGCCTTTCCTCATAAGAGAGGTGTTCCAGTCCCCCAATCATCTTGGTAG
>VYZM01005634.1:208181-252276 GCA_013398915.1 Dromas ardeola | reverse complement strand
TGTGTCAGCCACCCCCCCCCCAGCTTTGTGTCATCAGCAAACTTGCTGAGGGTGCTCTCTATCCCCTCATCCAAGTCGTTGATGAATATATTGAAGAGGACTGGGCCCAGTACTGACCCCTGGGGAACACCACTCGTCACTGATCTCCAACTGGACTCTGTGCCCCTAACCACGACCCTCTGAGCTCTGTCTTTCAACCAGTTTTCTATCCACCTTACTGTCCATTCGTCTAACCCACTCTTCCTAAGCTTCCCTATGAGGATGCTGTGGGAGACCGTGTCGAACGCCTTGCTGAAGTCAAGGTAGACCACATCTACCGCTCTCCCCTCATCTATCCATCCAGTCACGCCTTCATAGAAGGCTATCAGATTAGTCAGGCATGATTTCCCCTTGGTGAATCCATGCTGAGTGCTTCTGATAGCCCTCTTTTCCTCCACATGCCTTGAGATGACATGGGCTATCACTGTCTGCACAAATGTGCCTGGTAAAATACTTGTGTCTGTACGGCATCGAGTACAGGCATCGAGTTATTGGCAGGAACAGCGTCGGTGGGACACAGGGCAGCGTGAAGGATTCCTGCAGGGCTTTTTCCCTCCGTGCCGGGCAGTGATTGAAGAGTAGGGTCAGGGTGAGTCCCTTGGGCTGGCTCGGTGCAGTGCAGACAGCAGGGATTTTGCCCACGCAAGTGCCAAGGGCTAAGCCAAGGTGAGAGAAGATGGAGTGACAAGTCAGCCCGGTGTTCCTGTTAGACGATATGCAACAAGGGGAGCCGGGTAACCAGTGGTAACCAAAATAAAGGCTTACTGTGCTGGCCATAAGGACAGGTACACGCAGCTCCGCCACCTCCTCTGCTCTTCAGGAGGGGCTGGAGCGAGCGGAGGAGTGGGGGTAAGTCAGGCTGGGATAGCAGTGAGGTGGCTCAGCAAAACCGCCCACGTTCTGGCTTTTCAGAAGCCAGAACTTAGCTTCCAAACCCTTTGCCTGCCGGTACAGGAAAGAGAAAGCGAAAAGGTGTAGGGAAGGGCAGAAGAAGCCCCAGCTCTGGGCCAGAACAGAGCCAGGCTGAACAGAATGAGACCTGGTAGCATCTCTAACTCTCCCAAATACAGTCAAGTATTCCTGCAGTCCCTAACTGATAACACTAGCAGGGCCTGCTGTCATCTGACACTCCTAGAGCTCAGAGGCAGCCTCTCAGTTGCCACCTTCACACGGGGAATTGAAGGGGATTGAGATGCATGGTTTTAATCTGATTAGCATCTGTATTTTGTGGCCATTTCCCTCACAGATAGCAGAAACATCTTCTACTGCGTTTGGGTGCTGCAGGCAGATGTCTCCCTACCATCCGTTCTGGGTTGCTAACTGTTTGGCTTTCTAAAGCTGTGGGGAGAGGAAATGGCAAAATTGCCTGTTGAATAGAAAAGAAAAAAAAAAAGGCTAAAAAAATGCTTCTACCACATCATGCAAATTCTGCTGCCAGCAGAAACATCTCTTACTTATTCTATCTCTTACTTATTCTGGCAAAGACCATCGGTGCAACCGCCTTTGGGGTTGCCTGGATCACTTGGGCCTCCATGAACCCACCACAGACCTTGCGCATGGAGATACCTTTATTCTCTTGATAATGCTGAGTCATTCAGGGTTAAACAGGCAAGAGCTGATTATGAGGAATTACAGGAGGGGGAATTAAGAGAGAGAGTAACTGAGCCTGGAGTCTCTGGTCTGATAAAGCTCTATGCCGGCACTAGCAGCATAAAAGTGGGGAAAAAAAATAGACTGAGGGCTTGGAGGAAAAATCGCTCCCCTTGTCCAGCTCCTGGTTCCTCCTGTTGGTGCCTCTTAGTTCCTGCATTGGAAGAGAGAAACGGTGAGCTGTTAAGGCCACCTGCCCATGACTTCTTCCAAAAATCTACCTTCACTAGCCCATCCTTCCTCACCTGAGCCCTAAACGCGCCAAGCTCCTACTGTTGACCTTTCATCTTCCAATGCAAGGGCTAGGGAGCACAAAGGGAAGCTAGTGAGATCCTAGTCCAAAACAAAAAGTAGTCCTTCACACACCCTCCAGCCAGCCTGTGGACATCCTCACCAAACAAGGCTGTGGATGCTGAAAGTTCCCACGGGTTCAAAAACGTGCCATAAAAAAATACGGAAGTGAGATTTACTGAGAGCTCCAAAACACGCAGGCTCAGGAAGTCTCTTCAGTGCTGGAGGCTGAGAGATGAAGTATTAGTATTGCCCTGTTCTTCCCTGTTTTTTTTGGCTACTGCTGGAAACAGGGCACTGGGCCAGACAGGTTTTTATTCCAGTCCAGACTGGTGGCCTTATGCTCCTTTTTGGTGCGGTGTACTCCGGGGTCTTTGGTCATCATCAGCCCTGTATGCATGAGCCTGGGCTCGTACCCTGTCCTCGTTCAATAGGAAATGTGACAAACAGGCAGACCCCTTAGGATACTTCCCTGTGATTTCATCCAAAATTTATCGCCACTTCTCCAACCCTCCAGTCCCTCCCCTTCCCGCACACTTAGCAGACCAAGACCTTATACTCTATTTAGGGAGATCAAGCCAGAGCACTGTAAAGCCTTGCATAGGTGCTGGTCTAGGAGATGCCTGCTACGATTCCCTATGCCAGTCACCAGCATCATATCCAAAGCCAACAGGAGTCGAACTGTTCCCTCACAGCCCCACTCCCAGCTGTGCTCACCCCATGCACACCCGGGGTCCCTCATTGTGAAACTTCTCATTACCTAAAAAAAAAAAATCATCAATGATCTGTCTATACAAGCAAATTAAGAAGAGCTGAGGAAAGCTTTAGTCTCCTGCCAGATAACGTTACCACCACCCCCTCCGCCTCCTCAAATTTGCAGCCACAGCTAAGGAATTCGCACAATGCAGGGGCCATTCCCAATAGGTATTTTGTGTGAAGCTGCACATTTTGGGTGGGAAAGAGGGTTTAAACACTGCGGACACACACAGCTGCCCTGTGCCAGGCAGCGCTTGTGCCAGAGGACAACCTCACACGCACTTTATGAACAGAGGCAGAGCCAAAAAAACACCCCTGCTTTCCCTCTACTCCTTCTTCCGCCTCGAATGAATGGAGGTGAAGTGACGCGGCATCCTTAGCTAATCCTCCCCGAGTCCTGCGCGTCCCGTCCCCTCTCGCTGTGGCCGTCCCTTGGTTTCTGCCCCGGCGGGTGCATGTCAGACGTGAGCCTCGCGCTCCTGTTCCAGGACCGGCTCCAATCCCCTACGTGCTGGCAAGCAAACCCACTCCGAGGCAGGGACAGATGACTCAAGCGGGAACTCAGAAATATTTAACTCCTCTGTGCCAACAGATTTTTCCAGCAGGAAGCGCAGGAGGAGCAGAGTGCTGAGCAAAAGGCAAACTGCAACCAGCAGCTGGGTCTCTAAAGGGGACTAGGTATCTCCGCTAAAAAAAGAGGTGGGGAAGAACATCAGCTCTTACCGACCATCATCCAAGAGAAATTACCTGTTATTACCCATAAAGATAAAATCAAGAAGCCCCTGCACTGGAGAATTAGCACATACTGACAATATTTGAAAAGGTCCAGCCAAAGCCGACACTTAGGCAGAGTTGATTGCTGCAAAGTAAACAAGAAAATTACTTGCTTGAAAGCTCCATCTGGTCAGGAGGCACCTCTGCAAAACGAGGAGCCTGCAATTCAGACACACAGCTCCTGAATGCAGTCCTGTAACTATCTGCACTGCAAACAAAACACTCGAATGTGCAAAGAGTGGGAGGCACGGCTTTTTTACAGCTCCTTCATTTAGGAAAGTGTGATCGATTTGCGCTTCTCTAGCAGAAGAAAACATACCAGCAATAATAGAAATTCCTGAGGCTGGACGAAACAAAACAAAAAACAGAAAAGAGGAGAAATAAAAAGATCTCTGTGCACAATTAATTTGAGGAATCTGTTGATACGCTGTGCCACTGGGGTCACAATATTGCAGGATTAAAGAAGGAATTGATAGTTTTTATGAATGCCATGACTATACTACATTAATTGCTATAGGTCAGAGCCTCCCTCAAATTCTATATGCCGCAAGTTTGGAAGAGGAATATAAAAAGCTTTCCAGGGCATATAGAAGCCTCACACTGAGGGATTTGGGAGAAATACCTTGCCAGATTCTTTTCATTTTTCCCATTCAAGCATTTCTTACACTTTTCAAGTGTCAGATACTAGTCAGTGTTGAGGAAGGACATTAGGCCACTTGAACATCGTCCAGTTCTAATGGAGGATTTATTCTGCCACTGGGACTGAATGTTCTTAATCCTGAGCTTTGTAGTTACACCTGGGGTGGGGGCAGAGGGAGTGAGCTGATTCTTAATAACAGTGAGTAAGAGAATAAAAACTTACGCTAAAGTAACTTCATCTCTTCCAAACAGTTTCTCCACACATACACTTAAGCTTTGGGGATGGTGCACCGTAAGCAAACCAGGCTGGATACTTCAGTATCGGCCATTCCTCTGGAGTTACTCTGGTCCCACCACGGAGCACGGTCCTTGGGGTTTGGGTGCTCCCTCACATGTCCTTCTGCGCTCCACCTCCAGCAGAGACCAAAGAAACAAAGAACCAAGAGGAGTGGGGAGGAGGCTGGGACGGAAACACACATGGCACACGTACTCGGTGAATTCTGGCTCTGGGTAAGTAACTTCTGCCTTTTTTTGAGCGACTCTGAACATCAGTCTCCATTGGCAATTAAGCTTTGGGTCTACATCCTTTGGGTCCTATTTCCACACAGGACCTCACAGATTTACTTAAATAGCAGTTGATCTCAGAGCGTTCCACATGAAGAAGCACTTGTTGATGTGCCCGTGGAGAACAGCATCATTTCCAGATGCTCCAGCACAGTGTTTGCTGAAAGTACAGGCAGGGGCTCCAGGCAGCCGCCTAAGGGTGTCAGGGATGGAGTCACCCTGGAGAAACCAACTGTAACTTGGTAGCTTTGTTACGGGTCTTAATACAGGACCTGTTCTCTGTAACTCAGAACAACACTAGTAGTTTAACTGGAACTGCTAAAAGCCATGTTGGAGGCAGGTTCAGATCTCCATGCAGCCTCGTGGGGATAGGTCTTACCTGAACACCACTAAATGTTAACAGAGAGGGAATGGGGAAATCACATTGGTGCTGGGCAAGGAGCCGTGCCGGGTGGACTTCTATTCAGGCAATGGATGATCTTGCCTCCTTCTTGCAAGCCAAATAATTTCAGATATAAGAAAATGAAGGTGGCATGGAGCACTTAACCATCTTCTAATACCATGACTATATAAACACAGAAAGTCCATCTGCTAGAGACCATCTTCTGCTAGCCATTGAGGGCAGCCAGCCAGCACTATGCCCCAGCCACCAGCAGAAAACATGAGGTATTTGCTCCAGGGCAAGGCTGAGCCTAGGCTCAAAGTTGGATATCTTTCCTCTTACCATGAACACCATCATATTACATATTCCTCTCTCCTTCTGCTTTAAAAGCGTCTTTCTTTCCCTGCCAGATCTGCTCTGACAGGACATGAGGAGTCCTGATGCCTGAACCTACTCTCCGACTGCAGCTTTGGCCAAGAAAAATGGCAACTGGAGCCACCAGGCAGCAAAACTTTCCTGGTCATTTTATTTATTTCTTACCTTTCATCTCTCTTCTCCCTTGAAAAGAAAAACAGCAGATCAGCAAGGGAAGAACATGGGCTCGCAATGAGAAGGGGCTGGGAATGGCAGGAAAGACGCCAGCCAAGATGAGCGGTGGGTCTCCCACAGGCTCCGTGAGCTGAACTGAGGGTGGGAGGATTTCATGCCACAGTGAACGCAAATGGGCTGAAGGGGCTGCACGGAGGTGCTGTTCTTATGGTTAAAGAAAATGCTCTTGGGCACTTGCAGTGTACCATCCTCAAGATACCATCCTCAAGCCTGCATGGACACCAGGCGTATAACTTCAGAAGTTTCATCTCTGCCTCTGGAATATATTGGGGAGAGGAAAAGGGACCAGAGCTGTTTCTCCAACTTGGTCTACGGTGAGGTTAACTGGCCTGGCCCCCAGGAACAGCTTCTGGTCTGGCTTCTGTGCTCAAAATCCAGGTCTTCCCAGGGGCAGGGCTCCAATGTGGCTGTTGCACAAAAAAAGCAGATGTTCATGAGAATAAAATGTAAGCGACATTTAGAAGTGAAGACGTTTCTTCCATGGATGCACTAAGTCCAAAACTTAGCAGACAAGGCTGAACACCACATATGGCAGAACAGAGCTATAAAAGTTCTCGGGAAGTGATGATACTCATCTCGATTTAGAAACAACTTGTTCCTCCCATGTAACATAAATGCGATTAAAAACACGCCTGCCTTTTAGCTGCAAGGGTAGTACACACATTTGTTAAAGGAACTAAGGAAAGTGCTGGCATGGATTCACTTTCTTTTTTCCCCATAGATACACAGTCTCAGATTTTTTGGTCCAGATTACTCATTTTCATTATTCTATGGCCAGCAAGTGCTCAACCTTCCAAATGTAAGTGCTGCTGGACAGAACTAAGCAGCGCTATTTTGAGTTCCCAGTTTGATGAAGCAGAAAGCAACGCAAAGAGGAAACAAGACCACTAAGGTTTCCATGCTCTAAGAACGTCACCACTCTGAGGTTGAGGGAAAGGGGCACAATCTGATATGCTGCCCTTCCAGGGTTCAACATGAGCTAGTGAAGGACATGCAGGGTGAGAAAAAAAAAATAATCCTACTAGTATTTACTAACTTCATGCAGTTATTTTGCTTCTATTGCTCTCAAAGTCGAGGCACACAAGGATCCGGATAATAAAAAGGAAAGGTGGATCAGTCATCTTTCCCCACCTCTTTCCATTGGTGAAAGGAGTGATGTTTAAAGGACACTGTTGTCTGGCATATCAAAACAGCTCAGGCAGCACTTAAATACACACTTCAACACACAATTGCAACTTCTTTCAAAAGAAGGGCAGCCCTGTAACTGATGTTTGTTTGCTCAGCCATTCAGTGAATACATGCACAAAGGCAGCATGAATAAGGCCAAAGTCAATCCAATCCCAAAAAGAAAAAAAAAAAGAAGGAAAATAAAAAGCTAATATTTACAAAAATGCCTTCAGAGTGGTTTTGCTCAGCTGGCAGCAAGATGTAGCCGAGAGATGGGATATGCTCTCCGCAAGTTGGCTCAGCTTTGCCCTCCACAACTGCATTTTACTGCTGCTGCAGCAGCCTGGTCAGTGTCCCAGTGTCCCACCGCACCCCGCACTGGTGCCAGCTGCGCCCAGCACCTTGGTGTGGAACATCACCCTGAAGGTTTTTTATTTCATCGGGCTTAGTCAATAAAGCATTTTATGTCCTTAATCCTAACCATGTATTTCAGAATTTTTTCTGCGGGGCCAGTCACATCACACTTCAGGCCAAGAAATACTCAATCCAAGAAGCTATGAAATGAAAAGCCAACTGCGTGACCCCTCTCCTGTCTTTGTCACATCCCGCTCCTGGGGGAGTTAAGGGTTCATCTCCCCCATCCCACCTCTGCTGAGGGCTCCTTACCTCCCTCAGGTTTTGGAGACCTCCTGCTCCACCCCTCACATTCCCACCCAGCGCCACAGCCTGCCCCGCGCCCCCAGCACACCCCACCGTGCTGCCTCCTCTCCAGCCTCCCCGGCATCTCTCCCTCTGCGCCCAAAACCTTTGCCACCCAACTTCTGAACCCCAATGCCGAACCGCTGCTTCTGGGATGCCATTTGCTTCTTTAAAACCTCGGGAGGCCAATTCTCATCCCTTGGGCTCCTGTCGGGGAAATCAAACCACCACCCCCCGTCTGACACCAGCACGTCAGCAGCTTGTTTCTGTTCAGGCTGTATTTGCCCCAGCTCTGTATTTAGCTCTCAGCCCTCAGTGAGCAATAAAGCTTTCCCATGAACTCACGCTCTTTATAAATTCAACCGGTTTTATTCCAAATATCACATAAATTAAATACATTTCCCATGAATATTGCAAATATACATGAAATGAACATTGCAATTTTTAAAAAAAGTTTTGGCTTTGCTTATGCAACAAGAAGGGCCAAATGTGGTTAGAACATGAACTTCTGTATTTACTAGATACAAAAAAGGTGCAGATTAATAATTTATATTTATACATATGTACACACTCCATTTCATAACTAGCTTTAAAACAGTAAAAAATGGTTTCAAGTTTATCTACATTAAACATACTCGTTTAAATCTGGTCAGAAGCCCCAGATAAGAGTTGATACAATCATTTCACAACTGCAAAATTAAGGCGCTACCAAAATACCAGTTCCACTAGTGTAAAATGTAATAGGAATAGAGAGTGTACAGCTTTCTATTTATCAATTTAAAAGTGGACTGGAGAACGAGGAAAAAGGAGCAGTAAGAAACATGAGAAGATCTACAGGTTAGAAGTACAAAGAGATCTCGATGACTATCAAATGAACATCTTAAAATACAGTAGATAAAAGGCCTCAGTGGCAAACAATTAGTATGCTTCTGAAAGACAAAAAAAGGTTAAAATATATATATCATTTTGCAGCTTGAAGCTTTACAGGTGAACAACAGGTGTAGAGGTAGAGGGATTTTTTTTTTTTTTTTGGCCTCTTTACGATGTATAAAGAAGGGCCACATTCACCACAGTGAAAAGACTCATCATATATCCCAGCATCCTTGCTTGGACAGCAAGCAAGAAAAGTGTAATGAGCTAGAAAAGGCAACGAATCCTGTCTATCTCTTCCAGGAGCTCAGCTCCAACGTTTCCGCATGTACCTTGGCGACAAGTTACACCTAAGGGTAGATCGGCCGTAACGTGGACATTTTCCTCCAGAGAGAAATGAGATAGCTAGCTTTTCCCATGAGGTACTACTGGATGCTGCAGAGATTATATGGCAGAGATAATTTGGTAACAATGAAATTGGTACTTTCCTTTAGAAAGCAAGTACCACAGGGCAGTGGTGATTTCTTTTTTTTATATTTTATTTATTAAAGCTTTGCTATTTGATCAGCATTCAATGTTTTGGAAGAAATGTCAGCTTTGGGCTGCTAATACGATTATTTGCATCCACACAGAGACAATTCCTACGTTGTTATCATTTATCCAAAACATCAGTCACTGAAATATTCACAAACCGCTTTAAACCTCGACTAAAAAAAAATCCCTCTACAGTTCAGCTTTCTCTTCGATAACTATCATTCCATTAATTATGC
The DNA here is from genome assembly GCA_013398915.1 of Dromas ardeola. Classification (NCBI taxonomy): domain Eukaryota; kingdom Metazoa; phylum Chordata; class Aves; order Charadriiformes; family Dromadidae; genus Dromas; species Dromas ardeola. The sequence goes on along the minus strand of VYZM01005634.1, from coordinate 243,066 downwards.
GGGCCTTCATGAACACAGTAATGTCACTTTCCATGTAAAATGTGTCTTACACATTACAGAACAGCAGTAAACAACCTCTCTCTTGTTCTGTAGGGTTTCCTCTCAGAAGTACCTCAAAAGTAGATATCTTGAAAAATCACTTTTGCAAAGAATATTCACATTAGTTACTGAGGCAAAGCCAAGAAGACACTAACTAGCACCTTGATATTTTTTATTTTTCTTAAACGCGCTCCTATGTAAAATTAAGCACACGTAAGATCAGGGACCAGCAATATACAAATACCATCGGTGTCCCCTTGCAGCTAAACTAGCAATACTCAAAACTAGGCCAGACACACGAAGGAGCGAGATGAGTGAGTCTAGAAGTAGTACACAGCATGGAAAGGGGTGGGAAGAACAGGAAGCTGAACAGAAAGGACTGCGTGATCAAATACAGCCCATCTTCTGGTCTGAGAATTAGTTTGCAAAACCACCCTTCGGTAGCTCAGCCGACAGCGGGCTCAAGACCTACTGACTTCTGACATTTCCTCCCCCATATATAGAACAATTCCTCTATACTCCAGTGACTTCCTCTTCATCGTCTTCAAATCCTGGAGGAAATGCCTTCAACTTGAATTTTGAGTTATTTTGGTGATGGTAGCAGAACTTGCAGAAGGCTACTGTAGAGGTTATGACATCATTGGGTGTAAGTTACGCACTTCACAATTCAGAGAATATACTTACAAACTATTTAAATAGAAAAGGCGTGTTCAAGGTAGAGGCAGTTACAGTACATTCAGGGTATGTTACAGAAACCATTTGTGGTAGCCATTTGCTGAAAGGAAAAAAACTGTATTTTTGTTTCCCAGACCACACAGGTTATGACTACAATACCCAAAGAGAGCAGGTAATATATCTTAACCACTGCATTTTAATGCAGTCTTCTTCCAGAACTCATGTGCAAATTGAAAAAAAAAAAAAAGTTTAAATACATCTTCATTGACAAATAAGGACAAAAGAACTAAAAAAGAAACCAGGCACTTTGACCATTTAGGTAAACAGCTATTTCTTCTTACCAGACTTCTGCACACGAACAAGTCTTTACCTTGGTCTTGCCATGCTTGCAGCACACGGAGATTCAAGTCAACTTTTTTTTTTTTTTTTTCCCCTGTTGGTAGTATCAGTTCTACTTATAGGAATCTATGCCAATTGAATTGGTAACACTGTTAAGTTTTTTCATTGGCAGTTGAGCAAATGTTGATCATTTGACTGACAAGCGGTCAATTTAATAGCTATCAAAGTTAGATATTAACAAAACAGTACATAAAAAAATAATCAAAGAGACAAACGAAGGTTAACACCTGACTTAAGCTTGCATTGAGACTTGCCTTTATAGGTTCGGTTTGTGCCTCCTTTCACGGTGTTACTGTGGACTGATTTCCATCACATACAGCAACTGGTACTAAACTACAATACTTTCGGTTTGAAACATGTTCAGTAGAGATCACTCCAACGTAACGGCAGGTTGGCATGACGCTGCAGGCAGGAGGGAGATGGAAACCCCCTCCGCGTTTCATCCTCGCCGGTCCCACGTGCAGAACAGGCGTTCCGAGCAAACTGCAGCATGCCTCCCTCGTACTTGGGGCGAAATCGTTATTTCACAGCAGAGTTTATCATACTTTAGGGAGCCGGTTTGATTTGAATTTAGCGATATGACCAGCTAGGATTACTTTGATTTTTCTTTTCAAATAAACCAAAGTACACCTTTTCAAACATTTTGTACGCACTCAACCCGCTACGACACATAGATCACAACAAGAGGGATTACCTAAGGCTACTGAATAGTGTACTTACTCAGTAGCTATTATTCTTTCAGATACACATCCTCAGATGCCTTGACCACAAACGGCTTAAATTGTTTTTTTCCTCACAGACTGCTATTTGCTGAAGAGAGAGAGATGTGGGTGTATGACAGACTGCCTACCGATTCACTAACAGAGCATACTGTCGGTTATAGTCTTCACGCATAACTTCTGCCGGGCAGCGTAACTCCTCTTCTGTTTCCTACCTTCAAGGAAGTCTAGGAAACACCTCTTCAATCCACTGTCCAGTTTCCTTTTCCTACCAAGCGGAAATCCAAATCACATGCAGGCCAATGGTGCTACTCTAGTACTTAACTCTCTTGCAGGCTAGGAACTCTATCGTAGTACTCCGAAGCAATTATCCACATCTATCAGCTACGCTCTAACTGCAGCACAGCTTTGTAGAGGCTCAGATTTCACCAGGACAACAGGCGAGAGTGCAAGGTTTGGTGAATACCCAGGATAACAAACCGATGCAATCGATGGATGCTGGACGCAGTCAGAAAGGGCTGTTCCTTTTTGAAGGAATCTTTAAAAAAAAAAACCACAAAAACAACCCCTCCCCCTTTGCCCTCCCCCAAAACAACCTGTCGTGAGATGTTTTCGGTGACCACTCACAACTGAAGTCCATGTTATCTGGGTCTTTTGCGAGTCACAAATATCAATACGCGCCTGATGGCGATAAGACGATCTTTGAGGGAGGTCATAGCCAATATAGCCAGCTGAGCTCTGTTTTCCAGGGGCAACACTGCCAAGAGCCACCAGTACCAGGCAGGACCACTGGGGTTGCTCTGCAAAAGGATGGAAAGACATGCAATCATGTATTCACTGGCACCGCCCATGAAGACCACCTTGCTTCCCACCTTCTATTTGCTAAGAAAGTCACCACAAAACAGTTCAAGCAGCAACTAAATACTTAAATTTCAGGTGCTCTCCTTGTCTATATAAACCATTAAGACTGATCTCTTCAGGTATCAACTTACATTGATATATTGTTTTCCATTAATTGTTTTCCAAGCTTCATGCTAACAGACCAAAATTTGTGTAAACAAGAGCTTAGAAACCACAGCATAAACCTGTCAGAAAATAGTCTTGTGTAAAAATAACGTACAAAATAAGGCTGCCTAAGTAGGAAGGTTTTATTACCTGTGGCTCTGGTTCTTTTCCTGGCATGGATCCAAAATGATTAAGAATTTGCACTTTCATATTGTCTTTCAGAGAAGTAAACCAGGCAACGGCTTGATCATAAACTGAATCATGAAGGCGGACAAGTTCTTCATATTCTGGTCCTTCAACCTTATTGTTAAAAGAAGGGAGATGGAACAAAACGGGTTGGGTACCGTGGATTCCATATGCTTCCCCAGAAGCAAGCGAAGCAAAGTAATGCAGTGACTACAGCTGTTCAAATGTCTTTATCTAAACAAACTGTATCCAAGTCTCAGATTTCAAACCTGTGATGCTGGAGCCTTTTTACCCTCCCCTAGCTGTTCTGAAGTGACATTTCTTGTAGCAGTTACTGCCTCGTTAACATCCATTCCTATGGCAGAACAGAAGAATCTGCTGTCTAATCCCAGGACATCATATTAATCATCTCAAACTCAGAACCTCGACTCCCTGTCACAGAAGGACCTCTGAACATTGGTATATCGTCTGGCAAAACAAAAGAAACACTACTGCCACCGAGCACAGAGACAGGGGGTCTAACGGCATTTAGAGATCAGCAGTATTTTATAGAAGTGTTAAGGCCACGGTAGGACAGCCAAGGAGGAGGAGGAGCAGTCAAGAAGCAGGGGAAGCGGATGCTTTCCCAATACCAGGAATGGCCATAAAAAAGACGCTCACTGACGCAAAGCGTGCTTTAGTTACACAGGCCTGACTATTAGCCATTAGGGAAAAGAAAAAAAACGTAAGCAAAACCCACTACTGGTGATTTGGGGTTTTTTGTTTGTTTTTTTTTTTCTGGTTTGGGGTGGTTTTTGTTTTCTTTCCTGTAATCTGTACACACCAATGGTGTGATTCACCTGTGCTACTCAGATGCCCATCTGAGCTAGCTGCTCTGGATGCCCTTCACAGTCATGGAGAAACAGCTTTAGAGGGCAATTAATCTCATCTTAAGGTAGGTATCTAAGACAGAGCAGGTAAAATAGCTTTGGACTGAGATTTCTCACTATCAGATACCACATGAATGTAGGGTGCTGAACACAGACGTCGGCCTCTCAAGTGAGACAAGGTAAATCTCACCCTAATTATGAAGAGGTGGGTCTTGGGCACCATCTACAAACAATACCCAGACACCTGTGTTCCACCACCCTCACTGGGGATTTAAACATGTCAGAGCCCTCACTCTAAGCAGACTACCTACTCCGACCTTTCACTGGTGAAGGCACCTCTACACAGTTTGCCTTTCCTGCCCTGGAGAGCAACTGCATCATCCCACACAGGCTAAAAAAGCCCTACTAAGACTTTTCAGACTTGCACTTTAACTATGAGAGCGGCCTGAAGAGCTCTATGACCGGACTTCATCAATCGGCACTCAATGTTAAGAGGGATCAGGGTTTTATAGACATGCTCTGAAGATGATCCAGGAAGTCATCATTAAGCATGACCAAAAATCCACCCTGTGGCCAACACCCATCACAAGCACCTCACTTGACACGGGTTTTATAAGAGGACTTGTTTTTAAAAACTACTCCCCTCTCTGCATTTCTATGCACTTAGCCAGCTCTGATGGATGCTTGTACAGGCATGGGTAACTACATGTCACTAATATCTCATTTTAAGAGTGGACTCCCACATTTTTTTGAGGACCTGTTCTGTAAACCAGAGCTTGGAGGTCATATGAAGTCTGCCAACTGTCTGTTCAGTGTAAGAAGAGAACAGTCAACTCTCTAACAGGGGCACGTGTTCTTAGAAGGGTTTCAAGTCCGTAACAGTTTTAAAAAATTACCCTACACATCATGACAGACCTCAGCACCTGGGTCTCAGAAGCTACTTTGAGATCCATGAAGGGAGTGCAACACTTCAAGCAGAGATAATTATAAGGGCAGAAAGGAAGAAAGGGAAGGAAGAGACAAAGTTTGTTCCATGGTTTTCAAAATAGAGCTTTAGTATTTATAATGATATTGATTTAAAAATAAGGCACAGCTAGCTTGAAATGCAACAAGGAAAGGCTATTTAAGTGAATCCAGCAATACATGGGTATGAATAACTTTGCACCATAGATCACCTTTTTATCTTCAAGATACTCGATGTTTGCTGTGTTATATCCATCTCGCTGGCCATGGCTTAAGACCCTAAAACGACGGACACCAACTGTATCAACAACTGAGCGCCCATCAGGAAAAAACTTTACGTCCCTGATCTCTAATATACAGCCATGATCTGCAAATCTGAAATGACAGAAGGGCATAAAAGTGGAAGTCATCAACAAGTGTTTATACACATCAGGACAAATACTGGGCCTAATTCACCACTTTTTATTTGAAAGAGGATCCTGCTTTGATGACAATACATTTCTGCTTATTCACATAAGTCACACAACCCCCACCCTTTCTGCCTTCCCTCAGAGGTCCAGGGCAACAGCATTTTCGGAGTGTAATTTTATTTTTATTTGGGAGGGGCAGGATGGGGGGGAGGGGAGGGACAAGAAACTAAATGGAGCGTGTTTCATGCTGAGAGTTACCAGCTGCTTGTGGCAAATTCACCTGGTTTGGAAAGAAAACAAGATGGGTAAAGGTACCATAAGGAAGTCCAGAAACAGAGGAACAAATACGGGGCTGGGTGAGCTATCACCCTGCTCTGAGGTGTAAGCAGAGGATTACAGGCTTTAGAAGGAAAAGGCTTTTATATAGCAAGATTCTTCTTGCGCTTGCATCCTCTAAGTTAAAAAAAAAGAAAAAGAAACCAAAAAACTTAACAAAACCACATCTGTATCTGTTATATTTAAAGGAGCTACAGGGTTTAATCACATCCTGGAAACAAGTATGCAACAGATTTTAACATTATCAGTCTCACCTATTCTACATTTGTGCAGTAGTGAGTTCACTGCCATTGCACAATGACTCTTCACCATGATGTGTTCATCTGCCAGCACTTGCACCTCTGTACCTCAGCCTACTGCTAAGCAGGAGAATGCACTGCATCTAGTCTCATCTCAAGATATCAAATCCCTGCAAGGTCTGACAAATGTTTCATCAGGGAAATGCTTGTTTTACCAGGGCTTGGCCATTTCTTACATCAGAGTGATGAAGAAACAGCGACACTGTGGGGAAATGACTTCTGCTCCTACTCTACCAGAAATCAGGGGTTTGGGAGGGGAAAAACAAAAAGTTGACCGCTGTGAACAACTGTTCTCTCCCAGCCATTGTACAAAACAAACTGAGGAAGAGTAAGCTGCACACAGCTAAACCCTGGTGCTCTACAATAGGATTACAAGTGACTTTATTATAGCAATATTAGACTAAACACTATTTAAACAGCTACATCATAATTTTTTAAATTAAGGATTTTAGTGACATTCATACCAAGTTTAGAAATTAATGTATAAGTGATGGGGTTTTTTATGTCATTCTTTGAGAAGTTACTTTTGGATAGAAAGTTACTTTGATTAAAGAGAGATAAAAAAGCACCTAGAGATGGGTATAAAATGTACTGACACATTACAAGTTTATAAACAACTATTCTCCCAGTTTTAAAGTGGAGAAATAAAACAGAGCAAGGTGATCAACTGAACGTGTCACTGTGTTTCTCAAGGGAGGTATGAATCTCAGCCTTCCATATCCAAAACAAGTTTCCCCACTTTTTCTATTCCCAGTTGATTTCGCAATTTTGAATAAACAAAAGAACTTCTTTACTTGTCTAAGAAGCCACAACAGTCTGCCAGGTGTCTACAGATGAAGGCTTCCTGCGCTGCAGTGTTTAAGTAGAAGTTACCGTGCTTAAAAAGTTTAATTAGTTCAGTAACTCAAAACAGACAGGACATAAAATCTAACCATACCGGTTGCATTTTAAAATGCCCTTTATGACACTATTTAATGAATCAATTCTTTTGGTTTTGGGATTGTAACCCCTTGGCCCTCTGTATTAGATCTGACTATAAATAAGTTTGGCTCTTCCACAAGCCTTCACACATGTAAGGGGAGTTATCACTGATGTCCTAGAGTCATTTTGTCCTCACTCTTACAAGCATTTGCTTCCAGAAAATTGATAACAGGCCTGGAAGCGACTGTGGAGCATCAGCTGCTGTTGGGGCCTGAACTCCACTGAGTGCAGCACTGTCACCGTACCAAATGGCATGAAGCACAGCCAGAGCCGACTGGAAGCTGCAGCATCCCNGGGGGGCAGGGGGGGCAAGAAAAAGAAAATCCCTGAATTGGACAACGAAAGGCTGCCAAGTCCTGGTATGAGTGCCCTCCTCTCAGCTCCACTGATGATCACCTACAAAAACGCTGCTCCTGAGGATGCCTGTCTAATGTGTTCTTAAGAATTCCCACACTGCTCATCCATTCTACAGTCTGCATCACTCCAATGCACCTTCTGAAGTCAGCAACTATCTATTACATCTTGTAAGGTAGACCTTTCTTAAGATCACCTCGTATTTTTTTTTCCACAACCATTTTCTTATCCCCTTCACCCAAAAAACTATTATCTATGAAGGACGTAAAAACCCAGAGGTTTTCATCTAATGATTAGTATCCAGTCACCACATAGGGAGCTGGAAACACACCAGTGTCAGAATTCACAAAAATGAATTAAAGGTAAGGTCATATAGAAAGACAATGTAACCCACTCACTGCAGATAGTTTAGACATTGCAACACAGCAGTAAAGACAAACATCAAAATTCAACGTTCAGCAGCAGGACAGGCTTCTCAGCCAAGGGTATACTTTGTCTCATTCAAATGGTACCACCTATGCAGGAAAATATGCAAGGTTTGGATATTTTTTTTTAAATATTATTTTTGTTTTTTAAAACTGAGCAAACAGAGGAGCAACCTCATCCAAACAGACAGCTTTCACTTGAACAAACAGGCTAGAAAGCTTTCCAACCACACAGGCTATTAAGTGCTATTTTGGAGCCTGTAGTAGCAGGATGAGTTGTATTCTTGCTATCCATCCAACAGGGGAGCAATAAAAATTACATCTTCATGTCAAAAGGAATGTTTAATATATGAAACTAAAAAGCCAGCCACTTCTGTATTGGTTCATACAGGACTGGAAGGAACTGCAATGGTTTGGGGAGACAAGTATGTCGCGCTGCAGTACTCCATTAACGTCACAACAGCCTCTGCAACAACAGGAGAGTCTCAGCTCATCTTCTTACCCTTTTAATTCGTCAGCTAAGCACATGCCAAACTGCTTGGTACCAGTTTCCATGCATCTTCTTATCATTAGACGATAACGAGGTTCAAAGACATGGAGTGGGCAAGGGATGGTAGGGAAGGCCATGGTACATACAAAGATGGGAACATCTTTATTCAAACTGTAAGATAATTGTTAAAAGAAAAAAAAAATCAGCCTTCTGCGTACTGCTATATTCAGCATAAACCCTTAATACGACGATGAGTCTAGTGGTTTCTTTAGACTCATTCTTTGTAAACATGTATCTGGTCAAAGTTTTTCATTTTTACATGATAAGCATACTTCAGGACTCTTTCTGTTAGTACATTAAAGAAATAATCCCTCTGATCTACTTTCATAGAGGAAGAATCAAGAAATAATAGCTAATTTCCGAAATCTGTGTATATCAATACTTAAATCCAAGTAGTAAGATTTTGGTGATAACTTTTTATAGTAATATAGTACCTAAGAACTAACCACGTTCAAAGCAAGATGGTAGAGAATTTCCAAGCTCAGTAAAGCCCTTTAATTTTGAAGAAGCCCACTAATCCTTCTATTATTTTCTCAGGCCTAATTGCATGCTTTATTTTTCTTTTTAGCTGAGTCGTAGCATAAGATCCACAAGTCCCTGACAACACTGAACCCTTGAACTTCTCCTGACCTGAAGCATAACCCATTTATAATTGGACTTCTACTCCCAGAAAACCCCCATTATAACTTTTAAAGCTTTATATTGTTTCAGAGGAAAAAGCAATTATCTTTAAGAATACTGTTGTGCCTCTCTACCATCCAAGCATATTGTTTCTTGTTCATCTGCAACAAACACATCAAAAATACAAAACATCTGGCAGGTTCATTTACAAATTAATTCATTTTGTGCATTTTCATAAGCAAATGAAGCTTCTTCAAGTAATTTAGATTAAAAATACACTTTCATAACAGCTGTCAGTAGTAAAATGAGAGCCTACTTTGACAATTCCTTCATTTCTTCTTCATAAACTTTCTTCCTTTCAGATAGTTCTTCTGGCAAGTAACGGACTATCAGTTCTTCTGTAAGGACGGTCTTCTTGTATGTTCTGCTTGCCAGAAACTGCAAGGAAGAGTCAAGTCCTAAGTCCAGTAACGGGAAGTCAGGGAACATCTCTTCCTCCCAACCCATCCCCTTTCCTAAGGCCAAAGAGCATGTTAGTTTGGGATTGTACTGATTCTTCCTCCTTTCCAGCTTTCAGGTATCAAAACTTCCACTGTAGGGTACAAGGTTCACTCCAGTGCCCATTTAACTACAACCCCAGGTCCATTTTTTTGGCAGAAGTTGTACTACCACCAAAAAAAGGCAGTCCCTCCTCACTTTTGTAGAAGATACGTATATTATTTTCACCTAGAGCTGCTAGGTTACTGCTCCCCAAGAAGTACTCCACATACGAGACACGTTATGTCTGCTGGGGCAGAAGTTTTGGCCAAGGAGCGACCATTCCTTGTTCAGTGCAGATAGAGACTGGAGAGGTGTCAGGAACAGGGCTATGGTTGGGAGTCCCTAAGCATGAGCCTGACATGACACTGGAATCCTCAATTCCTTTCACAACCAGCAAACGACATGTGACTTCCAAGGCATGACAAAAAATACTGTGGAGCAAATGAGGTCTGTGCACAGCTTGACGCTGCGGATACTACTGTGTTGTTCTGTGCTGTGAGAGGAGCACAGAAAATCACAGAATCATAGAATGGTCGGGGTTAGAAGATGATCTTAAAGATCATCTAGTTTCAAACCCCTGCCACAGGCAGGGACATCTCCCACTAGACCAGGCTGCTCAAAGCCCCATCCAGCCTGGCCTTGAACACCTCCAGGGATGGGGCATCCACAACTTCCCCAGGCAACCTGTTCCAGTGCCTCACCACCCTCACAGTAAAGAATTTCTTCCCAATATCTAACCTAAATCTCCCCTCTTTCAGTTTAAAACCGTTACCCCTCGTCCTACCGCTCCACTCCCTGCTAAAGAGTCCCTCCCCATCTTTCCTCTAGACGCCCTTTAGGTACTGGAAGGCCGCCATAACGTCTCCCCGGAGCCTTCTCGTCTCCAGGCTGAGCAACCCCAACTCTCTCAGCCTGTCCTCATAGGAGAGGTGCTCACGCCCTCTCATCATCTTTGTGGCCCTCCATACCTGCTTTCAGAATCCCCACATACATGCTTTCAGAAGAAAACTGCTTTGTATTCTTTTTGTTAATTACAGCAAGGACATACTTACTTCTGACAGCTTTTCTTTGCAGAGTGGGCAATGCGGATTATGGTCAAGGCAACGCTCAAGGCATTTGAGGCAAAAGGTGTGTCCACAGGGAGTGGTAACAGGTTCATAGAACAACCTGAACACGAAAACACGGAACAAAAAAGCTAAGCTGCCAACATAAACACTGCAGATTCCCAAACTGCGGAAAGGAGCAACAAGATCCAGCCACCTCTTCCCTTCCAGATTTTGTATAAATCACAGGTGACATTTTTATCTAAGGATATAAAAAAAGTTTTCAGTTTTAGAAGTGGTAAACAATGGAGAAAACCATGCATAATGCAGAAAACCACATCTGTGAAGATTCACCAGATGCAAGGTTCAGCGAAGAGGAACAGAGTAACGATTTAGACGTTCTCTGGCAGGTTTCCCTTCTGACACCATGAAAACTTTTTTCAGCAGCTAGAAAGGCTTTCCGACCTCAATCCCAGGTCAATGCAGTCGTACCTCATGCAGAGGGAACACTCAAAGTCCGATGCATCCACCAGGGTTGTTGGTATTTCACTTGAAGTGACGGCCGTGTTTTCAGGTAAAACATCTGCATCTAAGCAGGCAAGAAAATGATTACAGTAAATATTTAAGTATTACTGCAATTTCAGATGCTGTTTTTTTTCCATAAAGAACCTAATTTATCTCTTTTCTTTTTTGAAGTTTTGTTCCAAACAAACATAATTTCCATCTAAGTTTTAGACTTTCTGGCAGGAAACCTTTTGGAGAGCAGAGTATGATGTCTGTGGCCAGAGAAAGCAGTTTAGAGCTGAATACCCATGATTTGCTTCTCCAAAAATGGTTGTCTTTTTTTTTTTTTAAGAAGTCTAGTTTTTAAAATACTCTGCTATTGCTTTCCCACCACCATCACCACTCCCACATCAGCCAGGCCAGATGTTTTAAAGTACATTAAGTCCAGAATTTAATTTGTTTACACACAGTCAAACTATTTCATCAGTGTTTATTATAGATTTCTCAGCAGGGGTAATTTTTCTTACAAGTATAAAAAAGCTTATATCCTTCTAGACTAGGCTGCTGTGGAAATCCCATGGTTCAGACAGCTTAAAGTTTAAGCACTACTGCAGCTGCATTAGCCAATACTGATTTCACTAGCTCAGCACTCTGCAAACACAAAGACAAACCACTTCACTTAAAATTCTGCCCACCCTGCTTTTTCGGGGGTGGTACTCATCCCTGTACTTAACACACGGAAAGGGTACGGGCTTCAAACTTCACAGCAGCAGACTTTTAAGCTCGAGAGCTATCAGCTCCAGCTTCTGATGACATTTATACAAGCAGATTCTGAAACTTCTTTTACAATCTGCATCTGTTGCTCAGTGATGAACTGCAACAGAGCCATGAATGCTGCCTCCACATCCTAAGTTCTTGACCATTCAAAAAAAAAACAAAAAAAAAAAAAAGCTCAGCTTTTTATGTTAAGTTAAAACACCAGGTTGTTTTGTTAAAGGATAACTTATGCTCAGCATCTGGTTTATCTCCAACACAGACAGAATAGGGGAGAGGGCACTGGTGTTGTGTGGCCTACAAAGGAAAACAGTGTTATCTTTAACCTACATCTCACATGTTAGCATTTCGTGATAGCCAGAACCTAACTGCGTTAATTCTGCAAATAGCAACACGGCATCGGGATCTAGCACAGACCAGAAATTAATGGTTATGGGTAAAACACGATCTCTGGCCTTCGCTGTGAAGATACAGGTGGGTCAGATTTCACAATCTATTTACTGAGCCTGCAGTTCACAGAAAGTACGGGGTTTTTCCCTTCACAGCAAAGTGATCAGAAACTGGCCATACACTGATCATCCGCAGAGGCGGCAGACAGACAGCAGTACATGAAGACTTCAACATTTCAAGGCAGAAGTCAGATTTGTCAAGAAGGTATTGTTGGATTTTTTTTTTTTCTTTTAAGGGAAAAAATGCACACTAATATAGCAGCATTTTAAAAGCCCCTTTTAACCAATTATTTCACTACTCAGTGCAATATATTGCCTTCAGCATTTTTATCCCAGGATACCAAAAACACTTTGGAGGTCTTTGTCGGAAGCTTGAGAAACATACCAATTGTAAGCACAGCTATCAAGTGACAGAAAACTGGGGGGGCTTACTACCCTTCAAAAGGCTTCTTTGTTTGCTTGGAAAATTTCATGTAAAGTTGCATGTGACTCTTTCTGGTGCCAGTTAAAGATTAGTTTCCAGGCTTACTGCATCTTTCTTTCATATAGAAGGACAATGAAGTTTAGCTATACCTCCGAGACCTAAAAAATGGAAACAGCACCAGCAACACAAAGACTAAACTGTCAGTGGATTACACACTGGAAATGGCCCACTTGAAAAAGAGAAATACAGCACTCATTGAATTAATTGAAACTGCTCTGGAATAAGGTAAATAAGCTGTTACAGCAGAAACAGACACAACAGAAAACAAAACATTATTCCGGTCCCTGTAGGGAATGTTTAATTGACACCTATAAAAAGGGAGGAGGAAAAAAGTAGTTCATAATTTTTAAGTACGTGCAAAAGAAATCCCCTTTCTAAGCCACAACACAAACCTTTTTTAGGAATCTTATTGGGGACATCCAAGCTTTGTAAATCCCTCATATCACTGGACAGCTTTCTTTTTAAGCCAACCCCAGGTAAACTGGAGAGAATAGCTCCCAAAGACTTCTTGTTTTCTTCAAAATAGAGATCCAGAACATGATGGGAAACAGGAGAATCAGTACTTCTAAATACATCAGATTCTTGGGACGGGGTTTTTGTTAACCTGAACACAGTATCCTAAAAAAAATTACGAACAGTTATATACAGCACAAGATAATTTTGCTTTGGTTTTTTACTATTAGCTGTATACATCAGCAATAGATCAATGTCACTACAATGAGATGAGCAGGGAAGAAAGGTCCATATTAAAGAAGGCCACTCTCCAATTGCAAGAAATAGGGACACTTCTCTTCCTACAGCTCCCGTCTCTAGAAATTATGTTCTTGAGTGCAGAAAAAGCACACAGGGGAGAAAAAACCCCACAAATATAAGCAACCCCCACACGAAGGCACCACATTGCCTTCTGAATAAATAGTTTCATTCTCTTATTTTTCTGAGGAAGTACATCCCAACAAGAGATCTGACTGCAATGGAGAAAACAGGCTTACCATGAAAGTAAGTGCAAAGACAATGTCACACAGATCAGACAGATCCTTGTGTCACTTTTGGTATTGTTATGTTGAATGCTTTTTACTTTACCTTTGAGGACCCAGCAATAGAGCTATCTTCTGCAGCTGACTGTGTGTTTATGCTACTCAGAAATGCAGGTTTCAATCTTGTATGGGATGTTCGACTAGAGAAAGGTGCTGTTAGACTATCATGAACATTTTCAAAGGCTGGGAAAAACATCTCACACATTATCTAGTCAATTAGAGAGAAAAAAAGAAAAAATAATAGTAATTACAACAGAGATATTTATGTCTGTATGAACACAAACTTCACAGCTTCTGGATGCCAAGAAGCTTGCAACAACCAGGACATCCTGCATTCCCCCATGCCCACAGGAAACTTGAATGGCAGTCCCCATCACAACCACAGACACATCCCAAGGTGCTCTTCTGGTGTCCACCTCCCTCCCTGAAGGCCTCTTTTCCTCAGGAGCACCTGGGATGGTGGACTGTTGCGTCCTTCTCCTGCCTCCACACCTCTCTACTCTGACCCTCAGACCCCTGCTCGCCTATCAAAACCGGTTAACAGAGATGTGTTTCAGTTCCCCTCATCCTCTGCATCCATCTCCTTTATCCTCAAGCAGGTTTCACCTCTAGCTAAAAACTGTGTAGAGCCTGTTCCTCCTCTCACCAGTCCCCACCAAGCCCCTTGCCGATCCCCATTTCCTTTTATAAAAAGCTGTCTGTATGGACAGTCACAGATAACCTGCCAATGGTTGGTTAGCAGTAAGTGAGTCCCTTATGGGAAGTTACACAAACTGCTACGGAGACTGCAGGATTTTTCCAGGACAGGGCAGCACACAGATCCCCCTCCTCTGCCACTTCCCACTTAAAAACGGTCTTCTGATGGGCAATAAAATTAGCAGCCTCGAGCCTATGAAATCCAGGTGTACTCAAATCTGACCAAGGTACTGCAAGTGTAATCTACAAATGGCAATGGCCAGAGCTACAGATTTGCAGTGGAATCCACAACTGTACAATTGCTCTGGTTGAGGCATAAACCAAACCAAGAGGTGCCTCACACAGCATAATACTCATAAGGTTTACTGGAGAATCTACTGAATCAAATTATCCTTTGGCTATTTACTATTATGTGAAATAGCAAGAATTTTACTGAGCTGCAGGAGTAAGAGCAGCATGAGGGCCAAGAAGTGGCCAGTAAACACATTTTATACCTTTTGGGCTTCTTTCTTCATTGAGCTCCATTCAGGATTTAAGGCAACACAATAGAGAAACTCCTTCAATGCTTCCTCAGTCCTTTCCAATCCAGAAAGAGCTTTTGCTTTCACATAATGGCCCTGTTCACACAAAGGAAACGTACAAACCTAGAGATCATTTCTGAAGTGGCTACAAGAATCCAGCAAACAAACTTGGAATTTCACACCAGTCTGCAAGTGAAGAGTAAGACGCTTTTTGGGCAACAACCTCTTTGATCCACACAACTGAAGGTAAGTCAGTCCCTTTTGCTGAAAGAAGATCCCCCAGGAAGCCACTGCAGCACCACCCCCCGCCAAAGGCATCGCTCCTTTCCTCAGGGGGAAACTGATGCAGAATGAGGAGGGGTATTTGTCTCCCCAGGGACCAAGACTACTACAATATTCCACAGGGCTCGATACCCCAGAGAACAGTTTCACATAACAGGACAAACCTAAGAGTAATGAAGCTGGATGGGAAGGGCAATGGCATGGGCAGGCTGGAAGTGGCCGTTGAGGGAGCAAAAGACTTCAGGTTCAGGCCACTCTCACTCCTCCTGCGTGTTTTACCAGGATAGAGATGATTTTTCACCTATTTTGACTAGAGAAGACCAACAACATTATGACTTTAGGGAAACTTACCAATTCTTAACCCGAAACCTTGCAGCCCTGCCTCTCCCACGTCCTAGAGTAACACATCCATGGCCAACAGGTAGGGTAGTCACCTTGGGGACAAGTCCTACTCTACTTGTTACTAGTAGCAAGACAGGAATGCCTCACCTCTGAATTTCCCCATGGATATCCACTTGCAGTTCCCATCTGACTATATGAATTACTTCCTTAATGATGAAAAGAAACTAAGTGTACATTTAAACATTTGCCTCTTGCTTATTAGACAGAAGTGTGCTCTGCAAGTCCACCTCTGATCCGCATGAGTATCTCTAGGCTGTGCTGAAAGTACAATTTCACTAGTCTAAGAGACTAGTTAGATGAGCTTTTCTATTTTTGATAGAAATGTCAAAAGATCCGGTATCACATAATCTTCCTGAGCAGGTCCTCACGTCCCTCACTCTTTCAGTAGAGCCCTTCAAGCTGAGGCCCATTAAGATCTTTACCTTTCTACTGTCAGGACGCAGGGGGCTTGTACCAAAAGCAAGTAACGGGCACTGTGTAGGACAGGTTAATTAATGTACGTCATTTGTCGACCTGAACAAGAAGTCTCAGTACACACCAATCTCTCAAGGTGAGATACATTTTTCTTTTCCTGAATGCATTAAGAAGAGAGCTACTGTGAGGCCTGACCCCGACCTTCTTATCTTGACGCCTGCACAGCCCCAGTAAAACTTTTTAGAGGTCCTACTATGCCTGACATCACTGTCAAGGTGACTCCACTGCACTGGGGAGCCTACAAGGTTGCTTGGCCTTGGCCTTTGGGGCTGCAAGAGCAATTTCCTTATCCAAGCTGCAAGGCAGGACTGAGAAGGGCTGTCTACGGACAAAAAACTTAAAGATCCAACACCAGAAGTCAGGCCCAAGGACTAGAGGCCCCTACAATTCAGAGGCTACTGCTGCCACCTTCCCTTTCCTCTTTCCATGTGGCCCTGACAAGCACCAGATTGAAGGGCAAGGTCCAGGCAGGACCCTGTGCAGGATCCAGGCAGGAGGGGATCTGTTTCTATCTGCCACACCAAAGTACAACTGGAAACTTCTCCCTGCCTCAGAGTCCAAGGACCTGGTTTTCATAGCAACTGAAAAGAAAACAATTTGTCTATTGCTCTAATGACTACAGTGGACCCAAGAGCTTCACCAGTAACTCAGCGAACCATTACATTTCAGTTATCAATAAGCAAAAAGGTTCCAGTAGGTGAGCGCTTGCCTCCCAGGAGCTACTCCCAGGATGAATTTAATTTAATGGCCATTTTTTTTAATTTTTTTTTCTTAACTACACAACCCATGTTTGAGCTAATCTCTGCCACTGGATGAGACGCCACAAGATACTAAACAAAGCAGATGCCCAGAATTCCCAGAGAACACAGATTCTGGATCCACACAGCACACACGGATTCTCACACACATACGCAAGCACAAGTGAAATGCGTCTGTGACACTGCTGATTATGCCACGATGACGAATTTCAGTTTCAATTAGCATTCTACAGAGATGTGATTAACAAAATCTTTATCCGCCTACTACTGACACGTATCACATTTCCATGGTTTCAAGGCAAACAGAGAAGACACTTCAAGAAAACATTTGAACGTGCCTAATTCATCTTTCTCCCTCTGCACAGAAACCCAGCCAATGCCACCGAGATGGATTCCTGACTTGATGAGAAATGATCCTAGACAGAAAGGTAAACTGGAGGCGGGGGGAAGATTATGAACTGCCTTCAAATAAGAAAGGTTTCAACGGGTGACAAGACAGATAGCCTTCAGAGACAAATATCTAGCTTGTCAGAAACTAGGTGGTTCAGACAACACCTCTCTAGTCACCCCACGGCCTCCCCACCTGGAAATGGAGAGCTAGCTGCAGCTCCCTAAGCTGAGGCAGGTGGCCAAGGGGTTCATGTAACACCTCCTTAGTCTTCACAGGAAAGCCAAGGTCTGCCTAAAATCCTTCCCTGACTCCCCGTGCTACCCTGCACAGCACCCAGGGGCTTTATCTGGTCAAACCTGTGCTGCAGTTTTGCCACCGATGGGTGAGGGACTGACTGGGAGGTGTAATCCTAGGTGGGGCGAGCTGTCGGACACCCAGTCTAGCCTCAGGCAACCAGTGTTAACACCAGGCACCACGTGCTTCTTCCATTTCTCTCATAACATCATTTCTGATGCTTGCTTCAGACCGCCCACAAACCAGTGCTCCTTGTAGCACTTCCTCTCGTTATGGAAAAAAAAAAAAATTACAGCCCCCTCTATGAATCACCATGACGCAGGCAGGAATCACAAATATGAACTCTTAGTATTAAAGGAGGGATAAAAAAAAAACCCCAATCCTGAAATACAGTCTGGGGTGCTCTTCAGAAAGACACGTTGGCCAGCAGGCCATCAACACCACCCACTACCTGGGACACACCATCCAGAGGGAAGTGCAGGGCGATCCCAGGCTGCCAGAGCCTTACGGACCCAATTCTGCTGCCAAGCTGCAGCACTAACCCCAACAGATTGACAGGCAACAGCACAAACAAAACCACATCACCAGCTGCCCACCACTGAAATCCCACTGGCTGGAGACATGCTAAGGACCTTCCAAGACTTGTCCTATGAAGAATTTAGCTTTTGGTAGACATTCCCAGCCCTGATAATGCCGCAACGTTCTTCCAACAATGCCCTCAGCAATGCCGTCCCCACCACAAAGAGAAGCCCCAAGAACAAGCAGTTTTCATTTTGGACATTTGGACATGCAAGCACCGTACCGCAGGCCAGTGGGGTTTGTTTCGGCAGAGGAGGTCCGCGTCGTGAAGAGCTTGCTGGTAGTTCTTCATTGACGTACAGAGTTCTGCTCGCTGTGCTATTAGTGAACACTTGCAAGAAGCTGGAAAACAAAAAAGGTTGCAAGGAACTCGGTTAAAAGAAGCACTAGTACACGTTAAATACAGTAAGCTAATTTCTAGCCAAAGTAACCTAAAAAGCACTACTGCACAACGGTTACATTCATGCTCTCCTGTAACGAAAAAAAGGCAATTCATTCCCTCTTTCCTTCCCAAAATATATTCCTCTCAGCCTGGAAGCAACCTCTGCATTTCACCTAGCAGTAGAGGTTTCATATTCACATATAGGATGCCACCTGCTCTTTCCCTCACCTTGCTTACAGGACGTTTAAGACAGCAAAAAAAAAAAAAAGCCCCAAGTGTTTCTCCCCACAATGTGGCTTTGCTTGAAATAAATCACCAATGCAAGACTTCAGCTAAAACGTTCCTGTAAGCCACTCATTAAGAAAAACGCATGTAGCTCCAACATAAAATTTCACAGAACCACAGAAAAACTGTGGCTGATCCATGTTCAGCTTGTCCACCAGGATCTCCAGGTCTTTGCTGCAGTGCTGCTGTCTAGCCCAGCCCGTCCTGTTGCACAGGGTTATTCTGTCCCAGGCTCACTTGCCGTTGCTGAAGTAGGCAAGACTGGTCAGCCCATTCCTCAGGTTGTTGGTCTGAATGGCAGCCATGCCCTCCAGCACATCAACCGCTTCCTCCTTCCCCAGTTTGGTGTCACGGACAAACTTGCTGACAGTGCACTCTGCCCACTCATGGAGGTTGTTATAAGGGTTGAACTGCGTCAGCCCCATTACCAACACCTGAGCAACACCACTGGTAGCCATCCGCCCAGGAGCCCTCAAGCCATTAACCACCACCCTGTGCCCCTGAAGGTCCAGCCAGTTCTCCACCCATCCCACCTCTACCTCCCCAGCTTGGCCAGGAGGATGCCATGGCTGGCTGCAGCTGCAGCCTTGCAAAAAAATCACTAATCCCCAAACAATGTTCTTCCCTTTGTCCACCAAACCAGTTACCTCATCTTAGGAGATGAGATTTAGGTGTGATTTGCCCTTGATCACTCTTGTCCTTTGCATGCCAGGAAAGGCCTCCAGAGGGCTGGAAGTTGGCTACCAGATGGTGGCAGCTAAGTGCAGTAACCCTTAACCAAACATAAGCTAGTTAGAACTGTCATAACTGGGATTAAACTTTAAAAAGGTTTCAAGGTGTGCCGAGAGACAGCACTGCCTCATCTCTACAAATCTTAAACTTTACCTCCAAGCTAGCGCTCTCAAGATTTTTCCTGCAAGCGTGTCATGGTTTCAGCTGGCATAAAGCTGATTTCCTTGCTAGCAGCTGGCGTAGCAGCTGTATTTTGGATTTGGGATGAGAATAGTGTTGGTAGAGCACTAATGGTTTTGGTTGTTACTAGGCAGTCAAGGCCTTTTCTGCTCCTCACACCACCCCGCCAGCGAGCAGGTTGGAAGGGCACAAGAAGCTGGAAGGAGACACGGCCTGGACAACTGACCCCAGTCAACCAAAGGGATATTCCATACCATTTGACACCATGATCAGTATATAAAACAGGGGGAAGGAGAAGGGGGGGACGTTTGGAGTGATGGCATTCGTCTTCCAAAGTAACCGTTACACATGATGGAGCCCTGCTTTCCTGGAGATGGCTGAACACCTGCCTGCCCATGGGAAGCAGGGAATGAATTCCTTGTTTTGCTGTGCCTGTGTGTGTGGCTTTTGCTTTACTTATTAAACTGTCTTTATCTCAAGCTATGAGTTTTTCCTCACTTTTACCCTTCCGATTCTCTCCCCCATCACAACTGGGGGGAGTGAGCAGCTGCGTGGTCCTACTTGCTGGCTGGCGTTAAGTCACAAAAAAGTGTCACCTCCTGTATGTCCCTCTGCAGGACTCCTGTCTCTGTACCTCTCCTGCTCTCTCCAGCTTGCTTTGGCTTCACTGTTTGCACCTCACTTCAGCACAAGCATCCTAAACACGTCCTCAGTAAGAGCACGTTGCCCATACAAAGCCTGGGCACACACCCAAGTGTGCATGGACACACAGAATAAGCTCGTAACTACTGCAGATGCCACTGCTCATTAAGTTCAAGCACCTACCAGGAGGGATGGCCCAAGATCACGTCTGCCTCCTCGCCTCCCTGGAGCCGACACTAGCGCTCGTGCAGCAAACCAGGTTCGCGTGGTTGCACAGAGAACCAGAGCAAGGAGTCAATTGACTGAAAGCTAATCCAATAAAAACAAATAAATAAAAAGGTTTAAGAGGATCAGTTCCCCCTCAACTGGTTCACTGGACAGCCACGCAAACGCGGGTGCCAGCAGAAGGGATGAGAAAGAAAGAAGCAGCAAGGACTGCTGCCTTTTTGGGCTGCAGTGTGGACTGACGCCAGACATACTAATTGCCGTATGACATACCCTGGGTGATGCTGCCCCACTGCTCCCAGGCACTGAAGGCGAGAGACTACACCTAAAAAGAAGGAGCTCTGCAAAAGCTAGTTCACTGAGGGGTTTTTTGGGTTTGGTTTTGTTTGCTGGTTGGTTTGAGGGTTGGTTTTGGTTTTTTTTTAAGTATTACACGTGCAGATTGCTGCAGCGATCCACACTTTTAGCTGATAATTCTTAAAAAGACTGCAAGTTAAATGAAATTGAAAACAATTCATCTAAGATCTTCAGAAGCAAGCTTTTTTTTTTTCCCCTTTTAGGAGATGCTCAAATATAACATTATTTAATTTAGCTATCATTTAAGCAGTCTGTATCTTCTGTTTGTATTCAATACGAATGCATACTCCGTATTTTCATCATCGCATCTGCTGCAGGGTATTTGCGCGCAGTGTGCCAAGGGGGTAGATGCAGTGAGCAGAGGTAGGTGCCTCAGCAGCCAGGCAGAGTGCTGGATGGGGTATTTTTTGGCACCACAGGGGGAAAGGAAGCAGGGTGAGATCAGGGGGCAGGCAAGCCACCATCCTGCTTCTGTTCATGACCCCACATTTGAGCCAGGCTGAGGCTTCCCAGCACACCATTCAGCAGGCTCAGAGAGAGAACAGCTTCATCAACTCTTTTTCAGGCTCTTGTCTCCACTGCAAAAGTTTTCAGCAAAAAAAAAAAAAAAAAAAGCTACCCCAAAGTCTGCAAGTCCTCCCAAAGCGAAGTCCAAAGGCTCTCACGACATGAAGGGAAAATAAGGGAACATACAAGCTACTGAAAAAAGCCAACCCCAAGGCAAACCAGAAAAAGCTACATGTATTCAGGGCTGGTACCTCTGGTTCACTGAGTCTCAATCAGAAAGCAGAAGGTGTGGCCCATCTTAATGAGTAACTGGCAAGGAATGTTTAGTTAACAGAGAGAGAAAGAAAGGGGTAAAAAAAACCCCAACAGCTTTGCTAAAGGCAGCAGTATTTATGAGACTATAGTATAACAGGTTTTCTATATGGAGTTAAAGCAGCGAGACAAGACACCGTAGCTGGAGCAGTGCCCAGCCGCCTCCATTCAAGCTCACCCCACTCGGAGACAGAACGGGGCAGCCCGAAAGCTCGGCGGCTCTGCATCTGACCCGCACGGCCCCTCGTCCCCAACCTCCTGCTGCCGGCACGACCATCCCAGGAGGGTCCACGGCTGGTCCCAGGGCAAGGCTAGATGGATTGAGACCTCATATTCTGCCAGTGGAACCGTGGCATCCACTGGCTGACTCCAATTTAGGGTATGTGTAGAAGCGGGAAGAAAAAGTGAATATCCAGCTACACCTTAAATAACTACAGAGTTTCTATAAGCGCCATGAAACTGAGTTGTTCCATGCTGCCGCATGTGCTGTGGTAAAACAAATTAGTCACAGAAGGTGGATGGAGAGGGCTTGAGGACATAAGGAGTTTGTGACCGCTGCTAGGTGCCGGTATCCTACAATAACCATCAAGTTTATTTGGAAAAAACTAAAATGTCACATAATAACCATTAGTTTGTTTTTAAATAATGCACTCTTTCTTTCTTCTCGAGGTTGCAGAAAAGAAAAAAAAAAGATTTCTTTTATGAAATGACTTATTATTTCAGGCTAAATTAAAAAAGAAAAGCGTAGAAAATTTTGCTGTTTCCACAATACCAGCAGATGGCATTTCCTGAATCAAACTCTTCTGGGAGTCTGCAGCTGCACAGCAAAATTTATGTCCTTGTCAGCATCAGGGATCCACTGCTGAGGCTCCCAGAATCTGCGGCTCCAGGCAGCCGGGACACAGAGACCTCCTTGGAGCCGCAGGTCCTGGGAGCCTTCCCACGCAGCTCCCTCCCTCCATCCCAGCTGCAATCCCATGGCACCAGACAAACCCCGGCTCAAGCAGCGCCCAGAGCCAAGGGGCTCGGCGGCTCTCCACCTCCTGAATGCTCCTTGGGACCACCAAGTACTGCCCACCCCGAGCATGGCTGCTAGCTTGGATTTTCCAAAACTGTTAACTTTCTGCTCACACCACCTTTGCACTCATCTGCAGATGTTTGTTAGATTGCGTTTTTACCCATGCAGAAGCTAACACCCAAAATTACTTTCCCACATACACCCAAGCATTCACGTTTAAAAAAAAAAAAAATACATATATACTGCTTGAGTTGGGGAGGCTGACAGGAGAACAGGACTTCCCAAAATCCGCTTGTGCCAGGAAGGCAATTAGAGCAATTAGGAGAATTCGTCAAACAGACTGTAGAAGACGGTAAAAGTTCTACTGTAATAAACTACTGCTGAGGTTTCTTCCAGGAACTCAGCACAGAAAGAACAAGTTTAAAGTTGCTAGAACTCCCTAATCCTCCTTATCTGACATTTCTTCCTAGAAAAGCACGTTTTATTCAAATCTATTTCAATCCTAATCGTATTTCCTGAATGCCTGAGCAGAACCAAAACAGTTGTCATCACAAAGACACCTTTTAGTCTTGCTAGAAGGGGTCGGCCTACGCAGGACTTCAGGGGAAATTTTTCCCACATTTTAAAGAAACTTCTGCCCCTGGAGAGAGGAAGAAATTTAGCTTGCTTTGTTACGTTATGCATTCAATTCTGAACAATTCAGTATTGAAAGCCTTTTCATAACCTTGAAAAAGAATATAAAACATTTATTTTCATTTCAGTGAGAAATTAACAACATTTAGTAGTTAACTGAATAGCAAGATAGCTTTTCTCCTCCAGACTTTGTGTAAGCATGACAAGTCCACACACAAAAAATGGATATACAAGGGTTGTTTGGTTGGGGGGCGCAGAGGAAGGAGCACATTTGATAAAATAATTAACAGAAGCAGTAACGACATTCAAGACATTCAAATCAACCCAGAAAGATGAAAACCAGGGTCAACTTCCCAAAACCGATTCAGAGGGACAACAAACATGATAGCATGGTTGTAATCAGCAAGCCCATGTTTTCTCACTTATCAGTCCGCCTTAATTGGATTAATAACTGGATTTTTTTAAAAAACAGTAATATTTTCTGAATATCATGGTTTTTCCTCCCTGCATTTACATCATTGGCAGCCTTCAGGAGGTGAAGTAACCGAAGACCCCAGAAGAAGCGTTGCAAGAGGTTTTGGCATACAGAGGATGCAAAGAAGGAAGCTGCTGCCTCCTCCTCCATAAGCCCACTCATGCAACCAAGCACCCTTCCACTGCCATTATGAAGCTGGCACTTGCAAGCAGTGCTCTGCCGGCAAACATAACACCTATTTCCACCAGGTGACCAACGCCAGCAGACATAGCAGGGTATGAATTTAGGAGCTCTTGAAACAGGCTGCGGCGAGGAAGAGGAGTAGCACAGGGCACCACCACCCTCTGCTTAGAGCCTGGACCACCAGGCAGCAGCTGGTTTGTGGAAGGTCCCCTCATCCTCATCCACACTCATGCTGCCCACAGCCAGCGTCACCTCCTCTGATGGAGTCATGTCCCATCAAGCTCTATTTATTTTATTTTATCTTCATGCAGATACCAAGTTGTTTGGTTTGGTTTTTTTTCCAAGATTTTCTTTGTTCAGAAGTGCCCATTACAAAGTTCAAAAAGCCAGCCCAAGCCAGAGCTTTCTCTCCTGTCACCTCCACGGGGAAGCCACTTCAGACACCGCCAGAGAGCCCCAAGCATGGCTCATTCGCACTAAGCGGCTCCAGAGCTGGTCCATGCCTGACTGGGATTTCACCTCTGCATGCAACCTAAGCACACGGCACACCAAGATGAAAAAGCAGAGGAGGTCTGTTTCAACTGGGGTGGACAAATTGCAGCCACCGCTTCCCTACCAGAATTGAAGCGGCAATGCTCGCCCCTTGCCTTTGTTAAGGAAGTTTATTCACCCTAGGTTTCCCGTAGCAGAGTCACAGGCAAAAATAAAATAAAATAAAATTATTTGAAATGTACAGCAGCAAGGACAGCTCGAGCAGGATGCCTCCAGAGAGGGACCCAGAACAAAGAAATTCCCGGGCAATTACACCCTTACAACCTATCCATCCGCCCTTCACGCGCCCCTTGGCCCAATGGTCATTTCTGGTCCAGGGTCTACTTATTCCTCACAGGATTCTTTCTCTGTCTCCAGGCAGGACGTTAAGTGTTCTTGTATCTTGTCAGGTTGCAGCATCTGCTGAGGGTTGTAGCTTCCTTATCTCCTGGTTTGTACTGGTCTCAGGGCCTTCCTTTACATAATTAAGTAGAAGTTCAAAACAAGTTCAGTTTATCTAGGTGAAAGTTCACAGCTTGTGGCCTAAAGCTTCAGCAACGGTAGCTACTAATGCAAAGCGAGTTCTATGTAACTAGTATGCCAATGCAGCCTAACACTAAGTGATTAAACAATTAATTTAATTTAAATGAACCACTAATACTCCATATTCTTTTACACCTTCCCACCCAAAGATCCAGGACACCCACCCACTTGCTTCTCTGCACCTAGGTGCTCTCTGGTCTATGGGACAGGGAGACATCAAGTAACTCCCTCGTACTATCACTTTGAAAGAAAAGACACAGGCAACAGATGAGCTAGATTATTCTTAAGAACGTACAATTTTAAGACTGAACTAACTTTTCTCCAGGCCTCCATATTTTGCTGTCCAAGCACCCAGACTTAAGAACGCAGATTTTTCTGCCTGCTGGACAAAATGCTTTAGATTCCCAGCAGTTTTATTTCAGGCTCAGTAAGACCTCAGCTGGGAGGTCTTATTTACGTTATTTAAAGCTGGACTGTCATCACCACTAAGCACAGCTAATCACCACTCCCGTCATTACTCAGGAGAAACACCGTAAGAGAAGTTATATGCTACCTAGAAGAAGAGCTGCCACGAAGATACAGCTAACTTTGTGCCCTTGCTTTTGTGTTGTACCTCATGAGGCAGAAGCATGCCAGACCGATCACATTAACCTATGGTTTAGTTTGCATTTCCACAACTGCAACGCCAACCTTCTTTACAAGCCCACTAAGTGAAGAATTGCATGGTACAGCAAAAGTCCTCAATTCAAGAATGTCGCAGCATAGAGCTAAGTGTAATATATTAGATCATTGCTCACTCCTATCCAAAATCCCAATCTTTCAACACTTTGCTAGACGCATGCTGCTCTTTCCAGATAAAATAGCATGAATCAACACCTCCTCCCTATATTTTCAGTTCCCACTCTATTCTTTGGACATTTGGGCACTGCTTTAGGTGACGTACCCCAAGTCCACCCGTGGCTGCTTGGCACTAGTATAATAAAACCATTAAGTACACAAATGTGACTCATTTTCAATGCTTACTAGTTCTCCCAGCATTTAGTTCAGGGTTCAGATACTGTTTCCTACCAAAGCCTCAGTCAGAACTGAAGTATCCTTTCAAACAGCAGGTACAGAGACTGTCCCAAAGGAAGATGCCTACGGATTGAAGTATGAAGGCATAACAAGCAAGCTTCAAAAGCAAAACAGAACACCCCAAGAGGTCAAGCCCTTGCCTGATCTCCCAAAGCACGCGAGGAAAAATCCTGACCTCCCATAGAAACAGGGAGCAAGGTCCACATGAACCTGGGATTGCAAGAAGACTCCAAAGACACATTGTGCTTCACAGCCAGGCGGGACCAGCCAAGTAGGTCTGCCATGATCATAGTTAACAAGATCAATTTACAGACAGATATTCTATCATAATATGACTTTACCTGTGATAACCTAGTTGCCCTCTTTGTCATGATCAAGAGAATAGAAGCACTTCTCTTATGAGGAAAGGCCAAAAGACCTGGATCTGTTTAGCCTGGAGAAGAGAAGACTGAGAGGGGAGCTCATCAATGATTATCAGTATCTAAAGGGTGGGTGTCAAGAGGATGGGGTCAGGCTCTTCTCAGTGGTGCCTGGTGACAGGACAAGGGGCAACAGGCACAAGCCGGAACACAGGAAGTTCCATCTCAACCTGAGGAAAAGCTTTGATAGTGACAGAGCACTGGAACAGGCTGCCCAGAGAGGTGGTGGAGTCTCCTTTCCTGGAGACATTCAAAACCTGTCTGGGGTTCCTGCCCAGCCTGCTCTGGGTGACCCTGCTTTAGCTGGGGGGTTGGACTAGGTGATCCCCAAAGGTCCCTTTCAACCTCTACAATTCTGTGATAATACATAAGGTACATTTCTTCCAGTTACTCTTCAGGCCTTTCTAACCTTCTCTATTTCCAGTTAAAGCTTATTTCAGCCCAGAATTTCTGACTCTCTGCAAGTTGCAAAAAGGACCTTCTTGTTTCTCAGTTATTACCTCACTGCTTCTGTCCTCAGAGGACAAACCTAATACATTTGTAAAAGAGAAAAGGAGTGGTGCAGTATCTAATTTTAAGACTAAGAAGCGCAAGTCAGTTCTATAAATGTCATCTTCCAAAAGCAAAAGACATCCTGTTATACTTTATCCCTGCAAAAGAAAAAGAGAATATGCTGTTTGAAGAGACTTCAAAAATTCTTTAGACTGTCTGATACATAGGTATAGTTTGTCCTCTAGGATTGCTGAAGTAGTTCAATTATTTATAGGAAATTACATCTGGGTTACACACGTGGAGGAGAGAGGGAAATACTCACCCTATCTTAAGTGGTGCATAACTGTAAGTTACATGAGCAATTTTAACTGCTTAAAAAAAAGACACACCCAAAGGCTGTCTACTATACAGCATGATGCCTCCTCCCCTTTGTGCTCGTGATGGATAAGCCTCCTGTCCACCGTGGCCCTAGTCTTGCAGTCCTGCAAAGCCTCTGCCTTCCGCAGACACTCCGCAAGCGGGCAAAGCTTCCAGAGATCCAGCTACAGGAGCTGAGCTTTCAACTACAAGCCCTTTACAAATCAGGAGTAATAAGACCTCCTGTACTTGCTCCGAAGTGCTCGACACGTTTCCAGTGGTGTCATATGTGAAGTATTTACTACTATTTTTCAAACACCACCTCAGAAAAAAAAAAAAAGGGGGGGGAGGGAGGGCTGAGAGACAGAAGTCTGCAAAATATTTTAAGTTTAAAAATAACACTCAGACTACTGCAACAGTCTCTAGGTAACCTTGACTCCTACTTTTACACATTTTTCTGCCCCTGTAAAACAGAACAAACAGGTTTTAGAGACATGCTTTAAGCAGATTCCAAGAGGCATTTTCACAGAGGGATGGGAAAGTTCCTTTTTTAGCACAAATCCTCTAAGCAGCAAGCATTTACTATTTTTTGTAGCGTGCAATTTAAGAGAGACTACCTCTCATTCTTCACTTAGAAGTCACGCTTCCCTTTAGGAACTAAGTATTCTTCAGATAAATTATTAAAATGACTGAACCATTCGCTGCTCCAGGAGTCATGACAGCTGTCTACCATGGCTTTTTTTTTTTTAATGGCTAGTACAACATCAAAGACTGATTTCTTTACTACTGGAAACGGGAAAGTGTTCCCAAGACCCTGTGAGGAAGGAAGATTTGGTCAACCTCTTTTTTACCACATGAGAAAAAAGGCAGCCAACCTTGTCTTCTAATAGCAATCTTTTAGAAATAGAGTACAAAAGAAGCGACCATTGAAGTGTACTTAATGCACATACAGGTGCACATGGATGCTCCCTAGGAGTTTTCTTTGAACAGCGCGACTTCAGTGCAAGTGCACCACTAAGTAGCAGAAGTCCTGAGCAAACAGTGGCAGAATTAATAAAAGGCATACTATGGCATCAGTCACCTTTACAAAAATTTAAGCACAGCTTTCTAAAGAGAGTTCAGCAGCTTCCCTTTGCAGACAGAGGCTCTTTATTGCTTTTTCTGACCACGACCCATGACTAACACAGAAACACTTCAACCATCAGGTCTGCACTAGGATAGAACCAAGAGGACATCCCACCACCCCAACAAGAAATTATGATCTTCTTTTTCACCCTTACCTGAAACAACTCAGAAGCAGGCTTGGAAGGAAAATGCCCCAGCAAATAATTTTTGGGGCATGGCAAAATGCTTCCCCATAGCTGTACTCATGGCTGTAAGAACTCAGCTCAACTCACATGAATACTCGGTTGGAAGTTTACCCATGCCATGCTGTCTGGGAAGCAGTGCAACCCCACAACCTGGCATTTTTCTAGCAGGAAAATTCATGGCAGTTACTCTTGAATCGCCTTGCACTGAAGGTCTGTAGCTTTAACAGCTTGCGAGCCAGTATGGAAGGTCAAGAGATACAGCAAGACATGCTTATTTTCTATGTGCAACACTGCTAGGTTCGTTTACCTTTTTGAGAGTTACCAGTGTAAAGGGAAAGCAGAAGGGAAAGAAAAGCCAAAGACACACATCAACTGCCCACCTACCTAGCCAGTACGCCAAGAGTAGCATAATTGAATTAGTTTCCAAAGACACCAACATGAACAACTGTCTATATAGACCAGAGGAGATAGGATAGAATAAGAATCACAGAATGGTAGCACAGAATTGGAAGGGACCTTCAGAGATCATCTAGTCCAACCCCCCTGCCAAAGCAGGTTCACCTAAAGCAGGTAGGACAGGAATACATTCAAGTTGGTTTTATATAGAGAAGACTCCACCACCTCTCTGGGCAGCTTGTTCCAGTGCTCTGCCACCCTCGAAGGCCACAACGGTTTGCAGATACTCTATACTGAGGTCAAACCATCCCACTTGCTACCTGAGCAAAGCAGTGGCCACAAGCTCAGGAGCACAGAGGCAGCACCAAGCCCTTCACCATACAAACTCAATGCTTGGCACAGGAGGGTGACGGGGATACAGTGACCCCGAGTGGGTGAACCCCCAGCTCACTACCTAAAAGGGCCCGGGGAGCAAGGCTGGGGAGCAGGAACCAGCACTGGCACCATCCCAAGAGGCTCCGTCTGCTCAAGAACTTCCATGTTTTGGCCTGAGATCTGATCTCATCCTCACACACCCAGTGCTCCCTTTATGGCTCTCCTCTACTGCCTTCTGGCCTGCCCTGTCCCCTTAATTCAATTCTTATGAAGGGAGAATATGAAAGGCGCCAGATAAATTTCCATGATTTGCTTGACCACAAAATAAATCAGTGCCGAGTGGCCACATTAAGCTTTCTTGGTTCAGGCCAATTTATGGTGAACCTCTGCTGGGATCAGAGGGGAGAAACCTCTCCCCCCCAAGGTCTGGCCAAGAGAGGCAGATTCTTCTCTTTCCACCAAAGTTCAGGAAAGGTCCTACATTTGGAGTGTTGCTAGAACCAAAACACCACCCTGTGGGCTGGGGGTCAGCATGTGGCTCTCCACCCCAGGAGACATGAGACACAGCATCTCCAGCACCCAGGCAGCAGCACCTCCCTTGGTTGCCCTGTGACACGCTACCTCTGACACCACCTCAGGCTTGACACAATCTCACCTTCTCTTTTTTGCCTTTCCTGCGCTGTTCTTTACCAACCGGAAACAGTGATCCACCTAGAGGGCCTGGGAAGAAGAGGCCCTCTTTGCACATATATCCATCCTTAACTCCACTGCGGTTTTAAAATTCTGATACAGCTGCTGAGCTTTATTTCCTACAAACTTTTTCTGAACCCTTTGGAGGGGAAAAAAAAAATAAAATGCTGGGCAATTTGAGTGGGTATGTGCATCAGCAGTGTGTCGTCCCCCCTCCTCCCAGGAGAAACCTATTTCTGCTCAGAAAGAGCCCATCACACCAGAAGTAAACACAACCACTCTGAGGAATCGCTGCGGCTTTTACTGCTCTCCCGAGACAGCGACGCTTCCCAGGCTTGGTAGACTCCAAAGGGACACCTTTGCAGCAGTGGGTAATCGCAGGCTGGAGCCAACGTGCCTCATACAGAAAGAAGGTGTCCTGATACTATCTGTGCCACTGCGTTGATTGGGAGACGACACCATGGCACAGCCGGCAAAGGAGAACGGAGAGCTGCAGGAGCCGAGGCATGGCCATCCCTCCCCAGCCAAAGAAGGTCACTGGGGATTAGGGTCAGACAGGCGCAACAGGGGCACAGTCACAGAATCACAGAATGGTTTAAGTTGGAAGGGACCTTAAAGACCATCTAATTCCAACCCCCCCGCCACACCTCCCACTAGACCAGGTCATTCCCGGCAGAGCCGCAATCCCATGCGCAGGCTGGAGAGACCACCCAAAGCCTGGAACCACCGACACAGCTCGGGAACCAGCATCGTTACAGAAACGACAGCAGCAGCAAGCACCGCTGGGCTTTTTAGCTCCAAGCAGGCATCTTCAGGCTTACCTACAGGAAAGGTCTCAGTAGGACACAGAGAAGTGCCAGCTGAAGGCAGAAGCTACTGCTGCCACCCAAACCCCCTTACATTCTGCATATCTTTGCTTACGAGCACGCCCTCACCCTGAGAAGGTGTCGGTCTCCTTCAGAGCCATAAAGCACCTAATTTTGAAGCCAGCAGACTAGCAGAAAGTGTACAATATGCTCCTACTTGGCCTGCACAAGACAGCATTTTTTGCTAACTACTGTTCCCCAAGAGTAAACTTTGTTGTCATGCTCCCATCCCTGCCATGATATAGTCTTTGGCCATATAAAGTTACACATGGTACTTGGGAAAAGCCCTATTCATTACCTTCCCTATGAAGCAACGGCCACCTGCTACCTCTGTAACTGGGAAGTGCTTTCTAAAAAGAAAAAAAAACCAAACACCAAAACACACTCCCAAAAGCACATCCTCAAAATACCCACATTAATTTGCCACTGAAATCTAGCTTCCTTTAGTTTCAGGCACATGGCTTAAAGGGTCTGTAAGCCTGGACACACAGAAACAACGGTATTCCTCCTAGGCACAGTCCCTCCAGAGACGACCTCCATCGGAGAGCAGCAGATGAGAGGAAAAAGGGTGCAGAAAGCACCTACTGCACAAAAAAGCCCCAAACCTGAAACAAAAACACCCCACCCAAACCAAACCTGCACGCTTATATGATAATATATTTCAGTTTAACTGACCAAAGAGTTCATATAATCAGAAGACCAGTTAGAAGAGAAGGGATGGCAGAGAGGAAGCCCACCTCTGACACCCCAGCTCTCTGAATTTCATCTGTGTGGGGAACAGCCCCGAGAGCAAGATCTGGACAATACTTGATATTATGATGTCTGAATGGCATAAAGCTTGGCACAAAGAGCGATCCAGCTGGAAACAAATGCTTCCTTTCAAGCAGCCTGACATGTGCTTGCTTTGAAGCTGTGGTAATTAGATACCTTGCAATAATGAGGGATTTATTCCAACATCTGTGGCAGCAAAAAAGCCAGTGACTTTGTTTAAAGCAGCAGAGATCACCAAGCTGTGGGCATCTCAAGAGGACTAGAAGGATCGAATAGTAAAGTTGATTTTCTTAAAAACAACAAACAAAAAACCCACACAACCACACTTGAATCCATAGCAGGCTCTATCAGCGCGAACACGGGAGCAGTGCTGGCATTGCAGATCTGATAGTTAAGGACAAAAGATGAGTATACTTGCTAAGAGTAAGCTTTTGCAAGACTAACTAGTTCGACTGGAAAAAGCTGACAACTTGAAGGCACACAGACCCCTCTCAAAACCTGAAATTAGGAGCAGATATTCCAGATTGTACTGGAAATAAGCATACTGGCTACATGAAAGGAGCCTTTTATAGTTTAGACTTGAAGCACCTCAAGAACTAAAATGCAAATCAGAAGACAGAAGGTCACAACCAGAATGAGGTAAGTGATCAGTAACTGGAAAACTTGCTTTAATATTACATTACACAAAGCCAGCTGTTGCAGATGGAGCAGGAAAGTACTCCACAAGAAACAGCAGTAAAAAAATTCGGTCCTGCCAAGAAGCCTGGAGTTTTACCTGACTTTATATAGCAATTGTATAATCAACGCATTCGTGTGCCTCCCGTCTCTAAAAAGAAATTAAAAGGATACCCACACCCTTGACTCTCAGTAGTAATACATAAGCATCTGGAGGTTAAAAAAAGCAGTTATTTTCTCACACATTAAGAGTCTTAAACACCTGACAGTGACCGAACTTGAAATAAGCATTTCAAGTTACCCATATGCTAACACTTAAGATGTCCTGAACAGTTAGAAAACAGCCATGTTCTCGTCTTTTTTTTTTCCTCCTATTTACTGTGATACTTGGCTGGAGAACAAGAAGGCAACTCCAGCAAGCCAAAAGGCAGTACCTGATGAGCATGTGATATGAATTTCAGAACACGAGACTCAAGACAGCAGCTCGACCTGCGAGAGATGGCACTGGCACACATGAAAACAGGAAAAAAGGTGAAGGGCTGGGGGTGGGCCGCCCTTCAGCAAGAGGAATTTGGAAGTCGGGAAGTTACAACACGCCAGCCTATGGTTTTCGGATTTCAAAAGCTAGCAAGATACTTGCTATTATTTTTAATTCGAATTAAAAATAATAAATAATCTTATTAAGCAATTTTAGCCTCACGGACAGAGCAAGGAGTTCCTGAACAAATTCCCAGCACGCCTGGGAAACCCGAGAAGACAGAAATAAGGACGCTGCCAGGGAGCTACCTCGAGCCCCTGATGCACAGCAGCCACGGCTGGAGATACGTGCCGCAGGGACGGGAGGGGGAAGGACAGGCTGTGCGAGAGCTCTACCAGCACACTATGGTCTTCACTCTCCTTCCACCCCCCTGCAGACACAGCAAGAAGCACACGCAACAGCAAGAAACACTTCTCTAAAAATCACGTCGAGCACTTATTATCTCATTGACAAGATACTATTTTCCCCAGCAGCAGGACCCTGAGCCCAAAACTTTAAAAGGCTCCAGTGCTGAAAACTCATGGCAGCCACCAGTGACCTACATCAAGCCTCTCCCCTCCCCTCTGCTTCACCTTCCTTCTTGAGCTCTCCGTCCTGCCCTACTTTAACAGAGATTACTTCAGCTAAACCGCATAATAGTTTTACGGGGAGACTCGGCTAGGACTGAAAACTTGTCACATCTAGCTGGAAAAGTGGAATAAATAGCAAAACTAATGGTTCTGACAGCCAGCATCAGATGCAGGTCAATAGCATGCTATGCTGTCCCAAACTCTTGTATTTTGGATGCCTATCACACAACCGTGGCACAAAAATGAAAGCGAGTAATGGACTAGCCTAACGGTGTGTTTCTCTCCACCGCTGACAGCAAAACAATAAAAAGGTAAAAATTCAGTTATATGTCTCTAGATGTAAAAACTAGTAACGAGGAAAGCAATTTTACTCAAAGTAAGGAAGGAGCTCTTCCAGGGAGGAGAGGGGCAGTTTCCTCTACATTTGTCTTCGGAAGGGATTTACCCGCAGGATTTTGCCTCTGTTAACACGACCGAGGCTTTCTGCCCCCTTCCTCCCCAATTAAACCATACATTCATCACGCTCAGACTGGAGGAGTGGCAGATCCCGGGGGAAAGACCTGCTGAGATCCCAGCTCTTTTCAGCTCCATGCCTCTCTCCGGGCGTTGTAGATCCTCATGGATACCACCCCCACCGCTCGCAGAGCAAACAAGCCGGGAGCAGGCAGGCACCCAAGCATCACTACAAGGCTACAACCGAGCCAGCGGGATCCACCTACTACTCGGTGCAGAGACCCAGAACAACCTAGTTTTGATAAACTAAGGCTGCCATCGGTTTGGTGGAGGAGGAGGAGGAGGAGGAGGAGAAGGAAGGCAGCCCGTGCCATTTTTATTTAAGCCCAGGCTCTTCAGGGAATACTTTGCACAGAGAAATATCGCATGCCTATAAAGAGGTTACGCTCAAAACAAGGGTGGGTGATCTCCGTAAGTCAAAATGCAGATCTATCCTCAATATTTTGCACAGTGCAAGACAAAGGAAGTTTTCTTTATGCCTATTGGTATGTCATTAAGCGTTCTCAAAGGCTGAAAAGATGCAACTGCACGTAGCGGCATGAATCCGACCCCACACACCGATTTCTTCCACGATGCCGCCGCAGGGCTGAAGGCGACCACCACCGCGCAGCCTTTACTACGAGCTGGCTTCCCCCACAGACAGGAAAGCGGGTTTTCTAGAAACACTGCATAATGAGTCATCGACTGCAGGCAGCTAAACGCCAGGCACCTTCTGAGCAAGGACGAAAATAACAGGGGAACAAAAATAGCCATTCACTGGGGGGGACGGACGGCGGCTG
>VYZM01005634.1:173239-206306 GCA_013398915.1 Dromas ardeola | reverse complement strand
AAAAAAAGAAAGAAAAAACCAGCAACATTTATTTTAGACACGGCTGTAAACAACGCCATTCGGAGGAGCGGAAAGGCTGTCAGCCCAACCAGGGGGTTCCCGTGTCCAGCAGCTTTTTGGGTTGCATCCAGACAGCAGAGGGTATTCTGGATTTTGGCGCTCTCCTCCTAGGCCTTAAGCCCCCCAAAATGACAGATGGCCTCTTAGCCCATGTTAGGAAAACCTCATTCCTTAACTATTGTACCAATTTGTCTTTGTACTATGAAATTGTAGCAATTAGTCTTTGTAGTATGAAATTGTATCAACTTTCTTAGTAGTATGAAATTGTATTAATTTTCTTGGGATATATATAGTTCACGTCATATACTGCATTAGTGATGCTTAATTAAGGGTCAATATTCATGGTGAAGTAAGCAGGACCAAAGGACCCCAGCTCGTGGCAAGAAGAAGCAGGACAGCCCCCACCCTGAAGGTAAGGACCTTTGTTTCCCAGAATCTCAAAGTTGTCCATGAAGGATAAAGGGGTATCCCCTGGACTACTGGGATAATGCCAGCATCCTGGCCACTCCAACACCTCTGTGGCATCACAGATAAGCAACTATCAAGACCAGCTCCAGGGACATCTAGATCAATAAAGGAGCAGGTGGGTGACGGCTGTAGAAGTGCAGTTGCTTTGCAAAACAGTCTGTGTGCTTTAAGTTGTTCCACAAATTACCCATTTTGCACTATTAATGTTTCTAATAATGGTTCTTCGGGCGATGCTCACTGGTCCGACACTTGCGCCACCCTCCTTGGCTCAAGCTTTCTACCCACAAGTTGGCCTCAGCATCCACTCACTATTTCATCATTCCCTTTCTTGACATTTTCACTTGGAATTACAATGGGATTGAATCCCATTGCCATTTTCTCAAAGTCAGCCGGGAACATGATTCAGAGCACAGAGGACAGCAGCGATGTGGCTACTTCTGCTCTGCTGCATCAAGGACAAGCCACGGGACCTTGGATGGACCACGAAAATGTGGACTCACCGCTTCAGCCACCCCCCCAGCGTTATTCTCTGGTTCCTGGGGCCCTGACAAGGAGCGGCAGCATTGCTGCCCATGGCTCCCGTCCCGCTACCCCGGCCATGAGGCTCTTTGGCTGGGAAGTCCCCAGCAGCCCTCCTTGCTTTCCTGCAGAAGGAGGGAGCAGGCAAGTCCGTCCTGAGATGCATGTGTCTTGGGATTGCTGCGTGATGGCCCTTCACCTCCAGCCGTCCCTGCCGACGAGCAGCTCGGTGGGCATCGGCTCAGGCGGTGGAATTGAAGATGGCCAGTCAGCCCCTCCGTCTGCTCCTGCTGGTGCCGTGCCATGCCGGGATGCTGCCGTCCTTTCCTCATCAATGCTCAGCAGGTGCTTCTTAGCAGAACCTACTGCGAAGTGAGGCTACTACTTTATTTAGCAAGGCGATCGATAGCCTCTCCATGTGCAGCCTCTGTTTTGTTTTTTTTTTTCATCTGTTTGTGAGGGAACAAAATTACCTCGCTGCTGTGCAGACTGACCCAGCGTGCCATCTTTTTCCTTCCTCCCATGTGCAGAATTGCTTTGCCACCGGTGCCTGAGCACCCCTGCTTATTTGTTCTCGCTGCTTATTTTGGGGGCCACATTTTTTCGCAGGTCTTCTCGCTCCAGAACACGATTCGTTTCTACGTCTGGCCATGGTGTTACCCCGCACTTGTATCTGCTGTTTCCCTAACTGAGCAACAAAGACACTTTGATGGAGTTTCCTTCTGCAACAGCGATAAGAATTCCCTGAGTCCGAGTGTTAATACTTCGTGGGAAAGAATGGTATCCTAAGAAACAGAGGGAAAGAAACTAAAGTAAAATTACGAATGATCTATACTTAAGCAGCTCATGCTTCTCCCTGTCATTATTGGTAGTATGCCCAGGTCATTCGTCCAAGGTCAGCAAACGTGACATAGGAGACTCCGGCCAAGAAGTTCCACTGGAACAGGTGCCCCGTGACATGGTCGGGTGGTTTATGGCTTCTTGTTGGATGAACTACGAGCAACTGGTTGCGGTAGCCACAAAGCAGAATGGACTTTTCATAAAGCATCTGAAAGCCGACTAAAACACCAGAGCCGATTTACAATTTTTATTAGGAGAAAAGCTGTAGCTACTGCCTAGGATTGAAACATTGCCTACTGCAGGAGAAGGACGACCTTGTCTTGTACTCACCAAAACCATGGCAAAACGTCTGCTGGGTTCAGCATAAAAAAAACAACCCTGTCACTCAAAATAAGCCACTGTGTGGCAGGTCGTTAGAGGCGCTCCCCGTCAGCAGTATTATTTTTCCTGTTAATAGTATACTTCCACTTAGGAGCGGCCTCATCCCGCTCTCTCAAGCAACATGGAGCTGAAGTCCATCCGCTTTGCACGGGGAGAATTACAGGTGCTGTCTCCGCTGAGTCACTGCTGCACACTTCAAAGTTGACATTAGGTTTCCTTTAAGTTTGTAGCCTAATTTTCAACTTCTTCCCGAGGCCCAACTTTCCCGGTGTTTCCCCCAGGGTAGAATTTTACTTGAAGTTTGAAGGGAAAAGGAGGAGATGGAGCACCTTTGAAATGGCAGCATTTACATATTCAGAGGGCATTTTAATTCCTCTAACACGTTTCTATTCCAAGCTAGTTTGAAGTGTCAGACTCTGGTTTGTTTTGATGATCTTCTGGAGGAAATCTGTCTTTTATTGTTTCAGAATAAGTTAATTAGAAAAGAATGATAGGATATAATCAGTGCACAGACACACGCGTACCAGGCTAAGATGTTACTGAAGTTGTAAAGTCAAAGACACACAAATTAGGATACAGCATAACTAAGGCTGTATATGCTTATTTAACTTGTCTCCTTCGCGCATTAACCTGATGCAATTTTAATTAATCACATACTATTTTCTCTATGGGACGCACACCTTTTCCAATGCACAGGAAAGCAGCTACTCAGTTAACGGGCATCCAAACAATCATGTTCTCACTGGTCACTGTGCGGTCCCCCGCACCTTTAAATTTGTATTAGTCAGACCTTGCTGCAGGAGCGGAATTATACATTTCCTCATGTGCTTTTCTATAAAATTCAGGGCTACGGCATTGGAATAGTTCACAAATAGGTGCACATTTTCTCAACCGCTTTTCTCCTTCCCTAATCGCTGCCTCATTCATTGCAGGCTTTCCAGCTTTCAAAAGAAAAGGTCACTGCAGGATTATTACTATTAAAGTCTTTGTCAGTTTAATGAATTCGCCCCAGCTGAAATAGCAGAAATATAAATTTTTAAATATTTTTTTTAAAGAAAACCTTTTTTCAGAAGTATCATTTTTATAAGAAAGTTGCAGGGTAGTCCCAGTGATGAAAAAGGTGCTGGATAAAATCTATTGATGTAAACATAATGAAGATTATTTTTTTTCCTAGAAGATGTTTAACATGTTAATCCAGCTGCTGTGAATCGCGGGAACTAAGATTGTTTCTGGAGGTTCTCATGCTTCCTTGCAACATCCCAGCTGGGGAGACAGATCTTGTCCTTTCAACGTGACACATATGTATCGTGTACAAAAGATATTACTCTTAACTGCATCCTGCACGGGCTGACTGCAAGATTAAACAGCTTAATAACTGTCCAACAAATCATTAACACATCCTATGATGCAAAAGGAGACAATTAAAATTGTAAAACTGGATTCCCTTCCGATATCTGCCGTGCGGAGCAAGTGGCTCCTCACTCTGAGATAAGCACTGTTAAGAAAATCCCCTTCCCTAACTATTATGTCCATCAGTCTTTAGAGTATGAAAGTGTATTAACTTTGTTAATATATATACATATTTGTTTACATTATACACCGTAATGTAATGAGGTAGTGGCATTTTACTGGAGGCTTTGGTATTGTTCACGCTTAAGTAAAACAAACTAAAGGATAACCCAGCCCTAGAAATATGGACTTTGCTTCTTAGAAACTTAGAGCTGACCGTGAAGGATAAAGGATACCCCAGGACAACCAAGATACCGCCAGCGTCCTACACGTCTTTGAAACCTTCCTGGCATCATCTGGCCTCCTAGATAAGTAACTCCAGCAAGACGGACTCCAGGGGCGCCTGCATCAATAGACAAGCAGCAAGAGTGCGGCAAAAACATACCTGCTTTGAAAAGTTTTGCTATGATTAGTAATCGGTAGCGTGGGTGTTGGTGATTACTCAAATCGTGTTGTACCTGAAGGTTTGAAGGGTGTAAGAACCTCGTGTGAAACCACATTTGGGATGCCCCAGTTTGGCTGGGGCACCTCATGCACATGAATAAATATTTACTCCTGTAATTCTTTGTGTTGCATCTGAGCCCTCTCTCCTCGGTCAGCACGGGCCAGTTGCGAATTTCCGTGACAGCACCTCTTTCCTAATTAGAGGGTTACGGGGAGGGTGACACCAGCGGCACCTGGTGAGCTGGGGAGCGGCTGCCGCCCCAGCACACGCCGCTGTGGACACCGTTAGGCTCATCTGAAGGAGGTCTCTTTCCACATCAGTCGCTTTGCTATTTCCTAGCATACAGTCGGGGAATTTTCCAGTCGCGTTTGGTAAGCATCAGCTTGGGTTTTCAGAACATCACAAGTATTTTCCATTGTGCTGGTTCGCATGCCTGAAGAAACAGCAAGACCTCTGTTTCTCTCTGTTGCTGGCGCCGTCAGGGCTTTTGGCAGGCACAGGGTTGGAGCGGGACATCCTCTTGTCAGGCGCTGATCTCCATCCACCTCTGGGTACCCGGGGTCAGTTTGCCCACCGAGCAGGTGGGGGTTCTGCAAGAAAATCCTTGGTGAAAATGGGCAACGTTACACCCGTGTTGCAATCCCTCTTTGAACTGTGGCTTAGCAAAGCCCCACTCGCACTCCTCCGACTGCTGCACATGCTTAAGGGCAGCAGCACCTGGACTGGGCTGAAAGCCAACAGCCCGAGCATTTACCCTGCATTGTCGCTCAGGATCATGTCATGCCAGGGCATCCTGAAGTTCGGTGAGATGACACACACCACCCCTTCTGGCATCTGACGTTGAACTCATTTTAAAAAGCAGGATAGCGCATTGCAGTTGGTGGCATCCCAAATCCCTTCTGGTGCCAGCCACCCACGTGGGTCGTTGTCCAGCCGGATGGTGGGCACAGCAGGTGGCAAGTCCATGGGTACAGGAGACACCTATTGGTATCTGGGGGCCTCTCCCATTTCTGCAGTGCTGCACAAAGATTTTTCAGGGAGATGGTCTGCCTTGGAAATACAGATGGGGATCAGCATTTCTCAAGGTACGCTCTCTCCCAGGGTCTGGGGAGACCTTATAGCAGCCTTCCAGTACCTAAACTGGGCCTATAGGAGAGATGGGGAGGGACTCTTTATCAGGGACCGTAGCGATAGGATGAGGGGTAACGGTTTTAAACTGAAAGAGGGGAGATTTAGATTAGGTATCAGGAAGAAATTCTTTACTGTGAGGGTGGTGAGGCACTGGAACAGGTTGCCCGGGGCAGTTGTGGATGCCCCATCCCTGGAAGTGTTCAAGACCAGGCTGGATGGGGCTTTGAGCAGCCTGGTCTAGTGGGAGGTGTCCCTTCCCAGGGCAGGGGGTTGGAACTGGATGATCTTTGAGGTCCCTTCTAACCCAAACCATTCCATGGCTCTATGATCATTATCTTCTTAGATGCTTTATCTCACTCTTACCATGCTTGACTTTTGCATACATATAATCTTACATCTCTGTTTTCATGTGGCATTTTTTCACTGAGAGACATCTTGTTTTCCAACTACTACTACTAGTGGAAAAAGGACCCATGGAAACGTAGCACTTTGCCCCATTTCAGAAGGATTCCCCTATAGTTCTACAATGTCAGTGTGACACTGCACACCAGCAAGTCTTCTCTGAGACTGTGCTCTGGAACAGATTTTCTAGGAGCCTGGAGAAGGACATCCTAGTGTTGTGCTCGAGCATCCTACCTGTGCTGGGTAACAGCTTCCCACAGTTTGTGTGCTGAGGCCTAGGTACCACCCTCACTAATAGCAGCATGGGGCTTTCATTTCGGGAATGGTGCCTGGGATTCACCAAAGGCAAAGCTGGACCTCAAGCATGAATTTCTTTCCCTACTTTAAAATTCTTGGTTGCAATCCAGCATGAGAAAAACGAATAGCGTCGACTAGACACACACATGAGACAGTGTTTTGCCTGCAAGAAACTTTCTTGTCCTGTTTTGATCGCTTCTTTACTGTGAGTCAGCCTATGACACATTTTCATGAAACTCCCAGACTATGCTTACAAAATTAAATGTGGGTCAGATGGGAAAAACATTATGAAGAGCTGCCAGTGTTAAAGCAGAAAAGAGATCACGTTCCTACAGGTGGAGAGCAGTGCAATGCCTTCTTCCCCCTGGAAACTACCGATTGCTGCCTTCATGATCACACTCAAGGAAGACTCTGGGAGTCCACGCTGCAGCAATCCAATTCCAATTAGAAAATGATTCCTGACAAGGTGGTCTGTGTGGCCCCCTCACAGAGCACCCATCACCTTGAACCGCATTGCTGTCATCGGCTCAAGCATTAGAAACCTCCCAGTGACATCCCTGACCCTAAATGTCTTGCAGCCTACAAAACACATAGGCAGGTTGGAAGATAAAATTTGGAGAAAACATTGCAAAATAATAATAAATCTGCTGTTCTTTGCCAGTCCGGAGTAGACAGGACAAGGCAAGTTTCCACCTCCTAAACAATGAGTGTTTGTCTTGTCTTTTTTCTTTTTTTTTTTTTTTGGCAGAGGCAAGTATTGGAAAAGTGTATAGTTTTATGTATTTTGATTAAACACTGATTCTGGGTCGCCATAGCAGAGCAGGCTGCTTCAGCAGAAAGGTCAGCCATCCTGCTCTGTGGGGTACACCCGAGAGGATGAATTTCATCAGCCTGTCCAAATCAGGACATCTCTATTTCTGAGTCAGAGCCTTCAGCTTTTCTGCTCAGCAGGCCGTGCCATGGAAATACGTGCTCAGGAAAGATCACTGGCTGGTCACTGGGGAACTTGGAGAGGGAGCTGGCTCCAAACATCTCAGCCGCGAAGGCAAACTGGATGTTTGCTGCCCCAGGAATGAAAATCAATGTGCCAGGACTCTCCTGGAGCGCGAGGAGGTGGAGGATGCCAAGCCAAGATGAAGAGTGAGGTTCGGTGGCGGGGGTCAGCAGGGATGATGGTGTCGCCCAGCCAGGAGGTGCGGTTGCACACATCTCCCCATGCTCAGCCACCAGGACCCAGGCAGGACCACTTGCCTCCATCACTGGGGACTGGGGAGGACGGCAGCACCACGGCCACCTTCCCACCAGAGAAATGGCCCTCACCAAGGGAGTGTCCATTACCTCAGAAATGAAAAAGCCAGGCAAGCAGGGCTGAACAAAGCTATGGAGGAGACTGAGGGAGGTTTCTGCTTACACAGAAGAGGTGAGGCAGTAAGAGGACCTGAAGGAGGAATAAGAAAGTAACGAACAGGAAGGGCAGGAGGCTTGAACAACTGATTAGTGAATAGGCACCGTCAGAAAAGAAACCAGAACCAGAGAGCAGCTGTTTCAGTCACATGGGAACAGCATGGCTGAGAGTGGGAAAATAATACAGGAACGTGAACAGACATGAGATCTGGAAAACACAGTGCAGGCAGGAACAGAAATATTTAGACAAAGCCTGAACATTAGGGCCAAACC
This sequence comes from Dromas ardeola, assembly GCA_013398915.1. Classification (NCBI taxonomy): domain Eukaryota; kingdom Metazoa; phylum Chordata; class Aves; order Charadriiformes; family Dromadidae; genus Dromas; species Dromas ardeola. Next base: position 198,577 of record VYZM01005634.1, on the reverse strand, counting down.
ATAGGAAACAAAGATTACTGGTGTGAGTAACAAGAAGTACAGTGATACGGATGGTTGTGATCAAGTGTGAAAAGATGTAGCCTTTTGGCCATGGCTAGGTACCCACCAAGGGATGTTAGGAGGATGCATCATGACTTATTTTAGCTGCGGGGAGAAAGAAGGTATTACCTGAAGCTATGTTTGGGACTGACATCCCCCAGAGGGGCGCTGGAGAGGAAAGCCAAGAACAGCTCTGAGGGACAGCATCCTTCTGCCCCAGTACGCAAGGGATTAGGACCTGAAAGAAAGTGGAATCAGGAGGCAACGGTCACAAAACTTCCAGGGGTGACAGGATGTAATAGCAAAACACGTGATGAAGGGGACAAAAACAGATTGGAGGGGACCTGAAGTAGAATTAGAGGGAAATAAAAGTTAGTGGCTCTGGGTAGCACATTGACAACACCGGAGGTGAAGGGGCAGGGAGGCAGGAGGGGCAGCGCACTGTTGTGTGACACCTGCCAGGAGTGACATTTTCCATGTAGGCTGGCGAGAAGCTGAGGGGAAGAACGAGGTACAGGGTAAGAGAAGGCAGGAGGTGAGAGGCTGCAGATGTTAGGGGAGGAGAAGCTGAAGATGGCAAGCAGTTTTAAGCTTCCACGGCAGCAGTGCCATGGGGGGATGAACCACAACAGGCTTTCAGAGGGCTGGGATGTCTTCTCGAATGTCTTTTTGCTTTGAAGAAATGAGCGAGATTCTGAGTGGAGAGGATTTTGAGCAACAAATACTGAATTCAGCTGCAGGACCAAAAAGATGGAAGAATGGAAGAAGAGAAGGAAAAGGTAAAATGCTTGCTTTGTTAGATTCAATTTTTTTTTTTTTAACCTACCTCCACTGGATTCATGCGTTAATTACTGAAGAAAAGCAAAATCACTTTAGGGAGTTGGCAGCCAAAGATAAGGTTATGTGTGCGTAGGCTGGCTGAGATGCAACAGAGATAATCCTTTACGCTGCTTTATTCAACATCTCCGTCATTGGGTGTTATCCCGCCAAGAACTGATCAATTTTAAGATTGATCCAGATTTTAAGGAAGGCAGTAGTAAAACTTCAAAGGATTAGATCAGCCCCTTTAATGAAATACCTGAAAGCAACTCTGTGTATTAAAAGAACTGCACAAGCAAAATGTAGGTGTAACGGCTCTGTCATAAACAAATGGAGGGATATTTTGTGAATCACTCTGTTCGGGACCTAAAGAGGAGCACTGGAAAGTGAACGCCAGTGTAATAATCACCATCTCCCCAATTAAAACTAATGATTTAAAACTGATGACTTAAAACTAAAGACACAAGACGGGAAGAGAAAAACACTTCTGTGATTAATTCCAATTGCAGTGCGTTAGCTAGTACACAAGCAAACCTTTCAGAAATTGAAAGAGTACAAAAATAGGCGTAGGGAGTTTGTTGCCATTTTGACTCAAAGTATTTTTTAATGAATGCAGCAATGATTAGAATGAGTAAAAACACATTAAGGATCTCATCTGTCAAGATATTTAGAATGAGATCTCTTAAAGCCATTAAGGTTTCTAGCAAAATTTACTCCAAACAGCTAGCAGGGCTGTGCAGAGCCAGATGCAGCTTTCAAATGTGTGTGAAGCTCAGGTATAAAGCTCATTCTTCTACTCACGCAACCACACGTGCAAAAACGTTGTAGTTTCTCAGTCACAGAAACACACGGCACTTACTTTTAAGAGCTATAGGGAGATGTATTTTCAATGGTTGCCCCTATAAAGTCCTGATATGGAATAGCCACAGCTGACCGCTGAAGCTGGCCATTAGAGTTTACATGTCACCACAAGAATAAGCCAACCTCCAGCCTACTCTCAAGCAACGATACATAGTCTGTGCACCATACATAGTCTACCTTTACTCTCCCTGCATGCATACACACATCTCTTTTCTGTTTTTATTAAACTAGTAATCAGCAGACTCCACGTGACTCCCATCTCTTCTAGCAGCCTCTTCTCCCAGACTGCTTGGCTCAGATCCTCTATAAACATTATTTAGATGGTGTCTTTCAACTTCCTTATTTTTCTAGGTGGGGCAGCAAGCCCAGCCCTTCAATAGAGTCACCAGATTTCACGTACCATGGAGTTGATGCCAGCTAACCAGGTAGAGTGATGCAGGCGGGCATCACTGATGACTTACAACTACAATCAAGACTAATTAGTTCCAAGGTGTGCTGTATCTCACTAGGCAGTCAACTGGCTCACTTCGGACTGAAATTCAAACTGGTCGCTAAGAAAAAGACTCACAGTGTCTGGAAACCTAATCCTTGCATCTCTGGTTTGTCAGGTCAAAGAGAACAAACAACAGTGCCGTTAAGTGAATAGATGCAGGCGATTTACAGAAAGATACAGACTGCTGCTACACAGCTGCAAAATTAAATGCCTTCTGGATACCGTGCCAGGGGTTTAGATTTACACTACAAGGGAATAAAAGAGCTCCTAATGCCTCTCTCTTTTATTCCAGCCTCGGTCAGCCTGATTTGATTCTTAAAGCAAATTTCTGGAAACAGGGATTGAGAAACAAAGCAATGCAATTTTTTTTTACCTTTATCCCTTTCCATTTCTCTTGAGCCCACGTATCATGGGACTGACATACAAGGTCAAAGAAGTTGAAAAGCTGACAGTGGTTTTGCGGTGCTTGCCAGGAACAGAGCCTTATTCCATGGAGAGTTACAGGAGCGGTGACGTACATGAGAATATTAGGAAAGGCAGAAACCCCGCTGCTAGAAGTCAGTGCCAGTTCTTCCCACCTCTAATGATTGTTATGGTAAGGTGCAGGATCTTCCACTGGCGTCTATGCCAGAACAGACGTCACATCTAATCTCCTGGCTGTAGCCAACTCAAGCCTCCCAAGTTTGAACAGACAAAGCTCGAAGAAAGTTTACAGTAGAAATAAATAATAAATATTTAACTGTGATGATAATGGAAGGTAATTACCTGTGAAGGTAATTAAAAGTAAGACATTTTACTAAGGGCTGTGATAAAATTAATGGGCATTTATAAATTCAGGTCAGATTCCTTCCTCCTCCCCTTTCATAAATGTGCACCCGTGGTCAAAATACAGTCAATTCAGGAGTATTGTTTAATGGCTGCGTGATGTAGAAAGTCAGAAGAGATGATTACAGAGCCTCTGTACAACCTATGAACCAGTCTAGGACACAGATTCTAATGCATCTTTTTCCTAGCCTCTCTGCACTCATTCTGGTTGGAAAGTCTCTCTTGGAGTTGTTTGCCCATGTTTGGGTGAAGTTTCACTCGGGGCTTGCACAGCGGCATTAATATTGCCCTGTCTTCACCAGAAATCCCTGAGCACGTGCCTAAATAACAAATACTAGGCACAGGAGTGGTGACAACGCTCGACTTGCTGCCAGAAGATCTGCGTAAAAGCATTCACAGCAGGGCAGCTTAAGGGTATTCTGATTTAATTTAGAATTCAAACATAATTTTTCTTAATTAACAACAAACAAAAAAAATACTCTTTGTTTCCAGAGTCTGACCCTGGCCCCCTCCAAACCCATAAAACGACCAAAAAAACTCCCAAGACAGGCCAAATAAGCGATAATGATGGAAGCTAACCCTTACCGGTTTACAAGGATTTTCTCCATGCACATTTCATTACCTTCACACATACCTTAAGGCTTCCGCAGCTGTAAAAGGATTATTAACAGAGCGGTTTGCGTTCCCACCACACACTGAACACCCCAGTTGCTATGTGGGTGTCAAGCTTCAATCAAGGCAATGCATAGCAGCCATCGAACACTTGCTGTGTATCTCTGAAAGGCACAGCACACGCAGAGGTGCGCCAGAGGTACTGTCCTCCAGTAAAACTGGGTCCAAAGCAGTGGTGCTCTAGGTTAAAAACCTGCCAGTGCGCCAACAGCATGAGCTGTCAAGCCAGAGGAACTTCCTGACAAGTGAAATTGCTGTTTGTGTTTTGCTCAGCGCGTCACACCCAGTGTAAGTTACTTGGAAAACACCGTGTGAGCGGGAGATCACATTGCGCGGGTATGAAGGTGCTGATGGAAAACAAGGTAAGGAGGTCAAGAGCACAGCCAAGCAAGCGTTGCTCCATCTCTGTCTCAAAGAGGGGAGGAATTCTACAACAGGCCTTGCTTGCACACCAAGGGGGTCGGAGAGAGTAATGTTAATCAGGTGGAGAAAAAAGGCTAGCAGCAGATAGGTTAACATAAGTGTCCCTTTTTAGCCCATTTGCACTGAATGGCATTTGGCCAGCATTTCACCTTCTGCATAGGTCACCTCTTGGAACTACAACAGGCATGTTCCGTGGGCTCCTCCTACTCCATATAACTTCTGCTCTCAAGAGAAAAATGAAGAGAAAGATAAAGGTAATAAGTAACATGAATTTCTACTGATGACTGGCAGCAGTCTCGTACTCACATCACCCTCCAGCCCCAAGCATTTGTGAGAAAAACTTGTGCAGTGCATTAATACATGTACCATAACAGAACAGAATCACACAGATTAAGACTGGAATTCCTGGAATTAAGATTGAGATGAATGGATTTCTGTACTGTGGCTTTGGCACATACTCTTCACATACTCACCACCAGAGTGAACTGGTGTGACTGTCCCTAGAGAAACCCACCCAGCCCATTTGTGTAAAACCTCATCCATACCAACCCCCTCTCCCCAAAACCAGCCTTGTGTGTCAAGGCTGCAAAGTCACAGTCAAAAGTCCAGTAGCATTAAAGTTAGAGTGGTCTAAACAGGTGTGAATTTACTTGCTAAGGCTTTATTCATACTGGCAGGTGATGGGGCCTAACAGGAGCCAATCTGCAGAGCCAAGGGCACTGAAGAAGCTACATCCACTCTTGAGAGGTTTCCCTTCAGGAGGACACGTCAGGTGCTCGTGTTCAGCTGAGGAGCCCAGTTCTGGTGCCGCAGCAGCAAGGCATTTGAACCAGAGAATCAAAGGAGTGGCCAGTCCTGAGCTTTGTTTCACAGGCATGCTCTGACCCACGCTATAACTTGAATCAAGACATGCACTTGGACAGTCTGTGATTTCATACCCTCAGAGACAGTGTTAATACCAGCCGCCCTGGCCTCTAGGGAAATACGCCTGCTAGTCCCAGCTCTCTAACTTGTCCCCTCACACCTATCCTTTATGCCTGGCTCTCCTCCTCCATGGCTGGGCAGCTTTTCCATGCTTTGTTTTGTCCTTCAAGTCATGTTTATATGACGCTTCCCAGAGCAGGACTGAGAACCCCCCCCATCTTGTCTATTCCTGTAGAGTTTTCCAGCTAGTAATTATTTTCCCAAAATGCCTGTGAGGTACAGGAACGTATATTAACCCTGCTTTATAAGTGGAGACTGGGTGTACAGAAAGCCTAAGGAAAAAACACCTACCTATTTTGGAGTGTCAGCTGAGGCACTTAAAACCTGATTTAATGTTATATTCAGACTACAGCCTTGACTGACCTCAGTTGCAGCTGTCAACAAGCAAGGCTCGTGCAAGTCATATCCCAAGGCTTGCGGTTAGAGAATAAGGAACCTGTAACAAGTGACATCACTTGTGATAAGTCAGGGTTAGATGATGTAATTAGCATCATGCAAAACTTTTGTGGCAACTGCTGGCGGATTGAAAGATTATCCTTTTTTCTTCATGCAGTTCTCCTCTCTCTCAGCACCCATCTTCTACCTTCTGAAAGAGCTAACCTTCTGAAGCAGAACCACAGGCATCTTACTCTTGTTCAACACCCTGCCCAAATCAGGAGCCCAGAATGAGGCACAAATTCTGTGAAAAAATAGTTATGTGACAATGTAACAAGAATAACTCCTGTGCTAAGAAGTGTGGGCAAGAAGGGCAGGGGGAAGCCCCTAATTTTGCCATTTCCCAGCCTTTTGTGCCAGCTGTTGCAAACTCAGCACTTCCTGAACGTAAATTGCTAGACATAGGCCAAAAAAAAAAGGCAAAATGTAAAGCAAGTCCCGTCAGCCCCAGCATCCTTCACAGGTTCTTAGTGCAAGTCTTCTTCAACACTCCCTTACTTCTTCTCTGTCTCCCACCCTGTTGGATTTCAGTCCTATTACTCTTCCCTCCCAAGCTTCACCGGAGTGTTCAGTCTCCTTATCCACGTCTGTATGCCAGATTCCCGCCAAGTTATCCTTACCCCTCTAGTCCTCAGTGGCTCATCACTCGGGTCTAGCACCTGAGGCTGCAGCAGGCTGCTGCACTGAGGGGCAGTGATTAATGGACAAGCCCTCATCCCCATTTGCAGGCTCGGACAAGTCACACCCTTTATGAAGAATTTACCCACCAAGGCTTTTCCCAGTTTGCATGGCCTGAATTCTTCAAAGATTTGTCATTTCCCCAGTGGTTTTGTCACACAAACAGCAAAAGGCATGTTTCAAACAACAGAGTGACTTCACTTTCTCACTGAGTTTTCAGTCCTTCATCCCTTGCAAGAGATCAGTGTAGCACTCCCAGATTTTTTTCCCATCAAGGGCATAACACAACCTAAGTAATTTTCCTAAAGGGTACTCCCAGAAATGGCACAACCATTTTAGCTCTTAGAAACAGCAATATTATAAGTAATCAGAGCCAGAGGTTTAGAAAGAAAGCATTTAGGAAACCTAATCGCAGCTGGCACTATCAGCTCTACATCCTCTAAAAGAAACTACCCCAGCCAAATGTCCTAAACCTCTTGCAAGCTCCTCCACGTTGAAGACGAGGTGCTCTAGGATCCAGTCACACTCGCAGAACTTGCCTAAAAAAACCCACAGGCGTTAAACAAAGCAAAACCCAAGTAACCCCATGAAACCCAGGTTCCCTGACTCTCACCCACGCCTGCCCTCTCAGGTAGAGCAGAGACTACACTAAACCTTTCTGTGCCGTTAGCTCAAGTAAAGTGCCTATGAGACTCAATACATTTCAGAATAATACATTACAAAGAAAGCCCTCAACTACATGTTAAAGTTTCAGGTGGCTAATGAAAGTATTGCTCGCAGTCAGGAGCATTAGGTTGCTGCACCAATTGCAAACACATACACCTCTGTTTGTGTGTCAGGGCAAAATTAAAATAATGCATCAAATTAAGCTCCTGACAGTATTCAATGTACCCTACGTTAGCTATAAGCACTGGCAGCCTACATGCTAAGTTCCCAGAGGTTACAATTGTCTTTTAAAGGTATCTGCTGATAATAAAGCCATTAATATTTTATTCCTGCTCTGTCTCCTACAGGAAGTTTTCACCTTCTCTAAACATGTTACAAATATCTTCAGTACTCCCAGCCTCATAAGAAAAGTTTTGTTTACAGCACACAGTCGTCAATACAGCTAATGTGGTATGTTGTTTCCCCCCAGCAATGGCTTCTTCATGTCTGATGATGGCCGTTCACCTCTGCAGAAAGCACTTGTTATTCTTCCCTTCAGGGACAGGGAAGAAGAGGCAGATTGAAGCTTCGTGATTCATTTTCAGGAGGCGATACCTGCTGAGCGGGATCGGCAGAGCCTGCAGCGGCGATGCCATGTAGAGGTCCTCCTGAGCAATGACACCACACCGACATCTCTGTGCACTGTGCCACACTGAAAGTCGAGTCACTCTGGCCAGTTAGGGATGAGATATCTGGATTTGGAACAGAAGTCTAGTTTCAGCATGCCGCCCAACCTCTCCCTTGCATTAGGAAGGGAAAGGGGTTGGGGATTCCACAAACTTTAAATGAAGAAGTTAGTCCATGATACCCTTTACCTTCCCGCTTGTTTCCTACCAAGTCATTTCTGTTTGTGTGAGACAGGAAGAAGCACCTTAAGCTTTCCACTAAAGAAACAAAGGCAGGGAATTAACTCTGCACTCTGGGCTCCTTACAAAATTTGACACTTCTTCCATCATCTCCAAGTATGATTAACCTGGTCTAAAGAAGACAAGGAGACAAGAGATGGCAACAACTCCCCAGCTATAGCCCATCTCTTGGCACACAAGACTGGGCTGGATATACGTGGCTGTGTGAGATTGGCCTCACCTGCCTCTGCTGATCCTTCTCCTCCCAGTCAGACCACCCAGTGCTCACACACCAGCCCTGCTCCAGGGTGCTCGCAGCCACGGCTCACCAGTCTGAGAGAAGAGATGGGACCTGAAGGAGCAGCTGGGACATGAAGTCAAGGCCTCTGCTGCTTTAACAGACAGTGGCATAGCAACCTAGTATTATTTTGCGTCCTTTGTATACAGCAAAATGATAACACGGAGCCCAAAAGTAGGAAACCTCCTCCCATTTTCCAGTCTCGGACAGCTCCTGTCCAACTCAGATTGGTTTGTCTTTGTGACTGCATTGCCTTCTGCCTCCCCTCCTTCTCTGGATGTCAGCTTCTCCCACTCCTTCATTTCCCCCACCAATTATACCCCCTCTCCTTTCTTAGGCTCCCTGCCTGGGAGGTGGGCTTTTTGGTCCATTGAAATGCCAGCAGCCCCTCTCTGCACCTCTGCTAAATCCCCTCAGGCACAGCTGATGAGAACTGGAAATGGGGCTAAGGGGAGGCCTCTCCACAGCCTTAGTCACCATATTCATATTTTTTGGCCATTATTGGAAATATTTAGCTGGATGCATGCAGAATCAGGTGGTAGCTTTCTCACAGCCGTATTACGCTGCTGGCTTTTGGTTCTTCATGAAGGCCTTCACATTGTCCTTCTGGTCTACCCACAGTGCAATTACATCCTTTCCAATGCAAAGTGTTTAAACCTGAAACAGTTCCAACTAGAAGCTGCAGAAGAGAGCCCCCAAAATAGGAGAGGTATGAAATCTCTGCCAATACTACTTCAGAACGGGAGAGGAGTGCACAAAGCAAATCTACCATGGCGTATTTTAAGCCCCAAATCCATCAGTAAGAGGATTACCATAAAAAAGTATCACTATCTAATGAAGTGATTTTTCTATGACTGGCAAGCAATCATATGATAGACCCTTACATGGAGATAGGAGCAATACACGTTAAGTTGTTTTCCATCAGAATGGCATTTCCAATAACCTATTAAGTCAACCCTAAACCCACAAAAAGTAATTACAATTTACTGCAGTACCTTGCTCTCACACAGAGATGTATTTAAATGGTGTGCTGAGATTAAAACCTGATTAAAACACTGTTGTTACCACTGGTCAGCTTCCAGAAAAGTGAAATTATGTTTATACTGTCTAGTAGTCAAGATGAGTAAAGCAACACACTGACACTGCTTAGAAAGCAAGGAAATAACACCTTCACTCAGTCTTTGCTATGCAGTTCTGTAATGCTTGATGGGACAAAGGTCTAGCCCCTGAGAACCTGTCCTGATTACACCAGAGAACAGCAAGTGCATGCATGCAACCGAGACACCAACGGGAAACCCACCTACACTACACACTACACTTGACCTTAGCGAAAAGGTTGAAAACCTAGGTCCTAAAAGCAGCCCAGCAAGAACATACAAAATGGAGAAAATGGTGTGGAACTGTGAGAGGGGGTGTGGAAGCCCCTTCCTCATGCTGCTTCTTTCTTTCTTGCTGCAACTCTGTCCCCAATCCTTTTCCTTTCCCAGGTTTCTAAATCCATAATTTTAATCATAAATACATACCCTGAGGGGTTTTACAGCAAAGAGCTAGACTGAAAAGATAATGAAAAGAAAACAGATGCTGGCAGATGAAAGAAGCTTGTGAAGTGGACAGAGGCATATGAATAAAGGTCCATGTTGCAGTCCTGTTCTCTCCAATATGTTTGCTGAGCCTTCTTGCTCGTTGCCTTTTCACAAGCACAAATGGCACAGCATGGCAAAGAATAGTCAGGAACCAATAAAACTGCGTGCAAAGAGTAGACTCTTACTCTACAAAACACTTGAAGTAGAATGAGAGTAAAAAAGGTGGACCCAAAGTGATGCTTTGCAGTATGGCAGATTTCCAATTTTACTTGCTGTAAAACCTTACTGGAAGCCATTCAAAACATAAGAACAAAGGTGCCAAATACAGAATAGAACACTCTTTCTGTAAGTGAATTCCTGACCAACACATGAAACATCTAAGAAGTAGCTCATGCAATCTTGATGTTTCACAGTCACCACAAGTCATTAGTGATTGATAACAACTCCCTGAATTTTCTCATTGTGTACATCCAAATTATGAAGAACATTTTGTATTTCTTACAGCCTCTTCCGCCTTTCTGACAAGAGAAGAATGACAGGTCATACTGTGGTGTATCATCCAAAGACATCTCAGGACATGGGAAAAAAAACTGAATGAAACAGAAAGGCTGTAGACAGGAAGAAAAAAAAAAGATCTGCAAGACTAAATGTTCCTACTTCTTAAATCACAGCCAGTGCATAACGTGTAGTTGTTAAAAGAGCTAGCTATTCCACAAGAGCTTTTTCTTCTCCTTGTATGCTTCCAGCACAGCTATACATTTTTCATAGATGAGATCCATTTACTTAGGCACGACTGAGAGCCTTGGCTAGGTTCTCAGTATTACGTCCCTTTCCAAAGTGTGTACAGATGCCCTGTAGTTGATGTTTATCCCCCTATTTGCAGATTTGCTTTTGCCCCACAAACTTCCCAGAAATAACTTGTACGCATCCAGGGCGGTCAACGTATTTCTGGCAGTTAGGGTGGGTACTGCATTTCCAGGTGGAGCCTTCGGGATTATTTTGTCATTACTTCCTTTCCACTTGTTTGTTTTTTTTTTTCCTTTCTGTGATTTCCAACAGACACCTGCAGCAGATGCTTTACGCTTTCAGCCTGCCATGTGCATGCTGTCCCATCGGCAGCTGCTCCTCTGGAATGCACATACACCATACGGGGGAGCACACTTGCTCCTCTGACACCTCCCATAAGGCTGCAGCAACTTTCCTTCATCATGGAAGGGGGGGCTTCATGGGGCTTTAAAGCAACTGCCCATGGCTTTTTTCAGCGTTTGCTCTCCCAGACATTGCCTTGCCTGGGTTTACCAGTCTGGAATTTCTATCAGCATGGCTCCTTTTTATGACTCAAAGCAAAACCACATCTTTTTTCCCTTTCACTGTTGCCTGGATTAAAAGGAAAAATGATGACTTTAGAGCAGCCAGCCCCAAACGGCACCATTTCCATGCTTACACCAGCCTGTTGCTACCAGCTGCATGCCTAATGCCGCTCGCTTCGTAAGGGAAACATCTCCTACTGCATAGCAAAACAGGCTGCAGGCCTTCCAAAGCTGCTCTGGTGGCGACAAGATGAGGCACCTCAGGCTACTGCCACATGCAGGAAAGCAACACAACGGCTCTGCTGCACACAACTGCATTAAATGCACAAAACCAGAGACTTAAACAAGGCAGCACCACAGTCGGCTGCACACATCCGTGCGAGCAGAGCTCACTCCTCCTCCAGGAGGGAGGCATTCTGCTCGCCAGCAAAGCACTGCAGGCTTTGCTGCTAATAGGATCATTTCCTTCTAAAACCTTCCCCCCGGCAGCGGCCCGGGAACACGCACAGCTAACTTAGGCTGAAAGGGAATTTTCCACCACCCACAAGCCTCTTTCTACCTTGCATAAATCTTCTCGAGTGCAGGCCACAAAGAAACTGCGCCAGCCTCTGGAAATGACACGGAACAAGCAATTAGCCACGATAAATCTTCAGGGCCCAGCTCCCACGGCTATTTTCCTTTATACCCTCACATTTAAAATAAGCACACGTTGAATTTACACCTCCTTCCAGGTCCCTTCACATTGCCGTAATAATAGGATGGGGGCTTAGTGCAAGTCACAATAAGGCCACTAAGCAGAAAGATCATTCACCCTTTCTCTGTCAATTAAGGGATATCAGATACAGGCAGATACACTGACGACATCCTTTTTCATCTGAGAAAATAAGCTTAAGCAATCCCTATATAATCACTCTTTTCTTAGCAAACTTTCTGGAGCACAGATAAGATCAAAGGTGGCTTTCCCAGCCAACAAAGTTATTAACACCTCAAGGAAAAAGGATCGTTACACAGAAGCCAGAGCTGTCTGATGGCTTCCTTGATCTGAGGACAGAGAGAAGTGGTAGCAGCAGGGGGCTCTTAACCTCAGTACAAACAGGGCAGCATCTAAGCATGAATAGGAAAACAACATGCTTATCTGTGAAAAATATGTATTTTCAGGACACTTTTGAATTGCTACTTCTTTGAAGGAACAGTTCCCAAAATAAAAAAAATGCACATATATTTTTAACTACAGAAAAACATATTCACAGCACGTGATCAGAAAGCACAATGGTGATACTGCACTGAAGTTAAAAGAACAGGGGACAGGCATTGCTCTTAAAGATGGGTCACAAGCAAGTGAACTCTGGATCCATTTTCACCACAAGGAAGACAAAAAAAACGCCCAAGACCTCAAAAACCCCCAGACAGCCGATCTCTAGAAGTGTCCTTAATTTTATAAGGCACATGAAGATAACAGACCCATGGAATAAATTTTAATTAATGATTTTTGTCTTTGTTAGCCGACATCAGAGGCCAGATTCGGAGCACTAGGGAAGGGAGTCCATGAAAAACAAGGAGCTCCACGATGAGCAGAAGCAGTAGAACTCAGTTTCCCATCTGCACCTTCCCTAAAGCTAACATACAGCACGGACTCTCTGATGTACAAAGAATGTTTCCCCTCCTATTTTCAAGAAGAATACTACAACTCACTATCCCTAAGAGCTCAACCTTCCTCTGCAAAATGTGGTTAAAATAGGCCAAAGGATTCAAAAGCTGCTGAGGAGAGAGAGCAAAAAGAAAAAAAAAATATTCACAAAGGATGTGACTTTGTTTTCTGAAACTGTAACAACATTAAGAGAAGACAAGTAACAATCTGGGCCAGCAGTTCCCCAAATATGACATAAATATCACCTGCAGTTTGAAAGTGGTACGCAAACGGCATCCTAACAGCCAAATGACGTTCATGCATGCCACTGGGACTAAATTTATAAAAGCTTTGTACAGAGTACAATTAAACTAAAACAAAACACAAGCATTTAATTCACCATAGCTTGCATGGCAAGATCCTCCTCCCTGACACAGTATGCTCTGGCCACCCTACCTGTACTGGACCAGCATAAGGAGAAACCTCCCGTACCTTGCCAAGGGCTTTCAGGGTATCCAAGTTTCTGCAAGTCATGCCAAAATCGCACCATCATTACCCTCAGCCATGCGAAGAAAAAACCCCACACTTCTAGAAAGAAAATATAGCTTAGGAGGGTATCATTGAAAGGAGAAACTTTGCGTTTGAGTTGAAGAAATGGTAATGAGTGTTCCAGTCCCAGCCTGAAAAGTGCTGGAGCAGAGCTGGGAGAGCAGTACACACCTCTGCCCATGTCAGTCCACAGCTCTGTTCGTGTTTGCTGTCAGACGTCTGAGAGAATTCAGTGCAGAGAAAGCTATTAGAAAGAAATATTATTACTTAATATTTAAGTAGCTCTTTCCACCTGGCAACTTTTAAGCAATCGCTATGGTAAGTAATTTACCAAGAAAAACAGAAACGGATACATTGGCGTTCTGTGTGATCAGTAGCTTATGCTTTCAGAGGAAAACAATTCTACTTTATCTTTATTAGAATTAAATTTTAAGGCCTGAATTTGCTATACATTACTCACACTGTTACATTTTAAATCGGCAGAGAGGTAATCAATCAGCTCATTAGCTCCAAAATGCATTTAACAGTACATTTTGCTAAGTTCCCATATTAAGAAAACCACAGAGAAACATGGAGCTGTTAACATCTTTTTATCATTGGTTAAGAACTAACAAGTTAGGGCACTGTAATTGTTGCTTTAAAAAAAATAAAATTTAAAAATCCCACCTTCTGGCTTTGCCACCTTATTCTATTCTCTTGCTAATGATGCCCAGTTAATGATTCTCCCTTATTTCAATTAGTCTGTTGAGATCCCTCTGAAATCACTTCCAGCTACAACAGGGCTTCCTTTTTGTGGGTAGCAGCACATTTCAGCTTGGCACAGCTTTCCTTTTTCACAAGTGCAAGATGCTTCCTTGTGTTGATACAGGAAGCTATCAAAAACATACTGCGGCTGGATTTAAGAGCAGATTACATAGTACCGGCCATCATTAGCATTTCTAGCCAGCAACACTATGAAAATCTGAAAATTAATCTTTTGGGACTAAGATTTAAAAAATGCAGTTCACATGCTCACTGTGACAGAGCAAGTCCTGTATTTCAGATACGTGGTCTCTCTCTCCCATGACCTGTGGGATGAGGCAGCAGCGCACTGATTTTTTATTGCTGGTGAACTCAAACAAGACACTGGTCTTTATGAGACACAATGCGAGCACAGGCAAATATAATGGCTGCATCCATTCTGTTCCCTTTTTCTTTTTTTAATGCATAAAACAGCTACACAAATTTAAGTGACGTTCATATTCCTGGCAGGTTGCCAACTCACCCCATCGGTAAGAGAAACGTTGGGCATTTTTGAGAAGGGATGCCATGGCAATGAATCAGTGGAAAAAAACCAGGATCCATCCTGTCTCCTTTAGTAGTAGGGAGATGAATTTTCAGAGGGGGGTAAATTTTCTGTTCTCTGAGGTACTAAACGTTGAGCAAGGCTGGATATAAGAAGAAGGTAGAGCATCAATCTAAGAAACTCTAGCAGCTCTTTTATATGACATCCCGCTTTTGTGGCTTCTTTACTAAACTTAACTGTTAGAAGACAAAACAAGTTAAATCGTGTGATATTTAGAGAGCATCTTGTGACTTCTATATGTGCTCCCACAAATACAATTAATATTTTATTTTAAATTAATTTTCCTTAAAATTTCCCCAGCAGTTTCATATTTCTTCTATGTTCCATTTGCATCTGGTGTTCTCAGATAACTTCCATAGCCAGGAGTTAAATAATATTTTGAAAATCAAAAGTAGAATTACGAGGCTCAATAGACCAGTAGTAAGTACAGTAAACACTTGACAAAAATATAAAGACAACTGGGCTCTGGAACCAGTCCCTTTTTTAACACCTTGAAAGCTTCCGTCTAATTAGGTTCATTTTGTGACAAACAAAAAATGGGATTAGATCAGCAGTACTGTTATTATAGCAGCCACATGACAGAACCTAGATGGTTTTACTTGTCAAGCATTTCATCAATTTTTAGTCCTGTACCGGCCTCTCATTTTCAAAGCTCATGGGAGACTACATGCCTTTCTCACGAGCATGAATCATCAAGTTCACCCACATGTCAGTTAACGTACAGTGAAATTGTCATCTTTATAAATACTTCACAGCATTTTAAAAATGGCATTCTGTCTGGGAGAGGAAGATCATAGCCCATTCGTTCTCCCTCTTCTTTCCTGGAGGGACGAGGGGAGAAGTGGAATTCTGTATTTCAGATAACGGAGACTTCATTCCTAACAGATTGCAATGTCACATATTGAAAACATGGTCAGTAAACAACAACTATAAGCCCCTACCTGTTCATATGACAAATATTTCACTGAAAAATGGAGCAACATCAAAAAGCTAGAAAACAAATGGTCATTCTCAGCTCTGTCAGTGTTGCAGCTGGTATTCACACAGGTTTAGATTAATCCATAAGACACTTCTTCAGAGCTTATCCTAATTGTCAGTTAAGCAAGAAATCTGGCTCCCGATAACCAAAGAGTTTAAAATCACCTTCAAACCGTGCATAGAGGCGTCTTATGTCTCTCTTGCTAATTCCTGAAAAATACCGCTCTACTTTTGTTTTGTTGTACACTGTTATGCCTGGTGGAATCGTGGGGTATGATACCAGATGATCTATGCCGGCTGCTTTCAAGATATATGGAGCATCGTCCTCTAGGGTTTCATGGTGTCCGATCACACTATATGTGATTTCACAGGGGGCGCAAAGTTCCACATACGTTACCCAATGAATGATGTGGTCACCAAACTGAACATCCAGCCATCGGTGATTAGGGTCACCTAGATAGCGCACAAAATCCTCGAACTGCAGCCCTTTGGTCTCTGTGCGATTCTTTCTGTATTTACGAATGATGCCAGGAGCAATTTCATGCCGGTACCAAGGTTCAAACCGAGGATTGTGCACAAACTTGTCTTTAAATGCAGAAATAAGTCTTTCAAATGGATCTCTAACAATAAAAAACTTGAAGTATAAACTCAGTCTAAACAGAGGAAGGAAAAAAAAAAGAAATTAAATAATTAAGTGTTCAGCAAAGTGTTTAAAGTGTCTTTAGCAAAAACTTATAAAATGCACATAAACTCTGACAACAGACACAGCAATATGAGTCTTACGTCACTTGCATAGTCTATCAATATTATAATCAATAGGACTAGAAATATGATTTCTGTCTTCTTACTAAAAGCTTTTGTATACACTACAAAGTGGAAATAGTTCATCCTAGTTTTCACATTTTATTCAAACTGGAGGAGCTTAGTTTATCTCAATCCATATAAACAGGAGAAGATAGATGCAGAAAAGATGCTGAAAGCTCCGAGTCAAAGATATTTTTAATGCCATGTGATTAAGCTCAAGAAGCAAAATACACAAAGATATGGAAAAAGTGGCTTGGTGCAGCTAAATGCACACAGAGGACTGCATTTTTCACTGGCAGGTAGTTAGACAAATCACTGCTTAAGGTAAAAAAAATAATCTGGTATTTTATTTGATATTTTGTCATGCTTGCAATAATGGCCGAGAACATTATTTTCAGGAGACCACAATTTTCAACAGAATTTCACATTTTGTTGTGATACCATGGAACTGTAATATTCTGTAGTCAGAGATTATCTGTAGGAGGAGTAAACTGAAAACTAAGTTCATTTCAGTATATAGCTGAGAAAGGAGATTTAGAGCCCAATCCTCACTAAAATAGATGGATGGACTCCAGCCTCAACACGTACTTAGATCAGTCTTCAGGTTCTCCTGACTTACTCATAAACAGGCAGGGCTAGAGGTCAGCAAAACAGATCAACAGATCCACACCATCGTCTCTCTACACCTAAACTCTCTGATAATTTATTTCAGAATTCCCAACCAAACCCGTGTTATGCATCTCCAGCACAACTTCTGTGCTGGGCTGACTGCAACAACCCAAATTGTAACAGCATTCAACTTCAAATACCCCAGCTATGGCTCATTCCCCAGGTGATCAGTTGCTTTCTATGCAGGGCTTTTCACAGGGAAGGAGAACAGATTCACGTTCTCAAGAACATACTGATAATATTTTCTCTTGCACACTATCAACATAATCAAGTGAACCTATTTCCACCAGCAGAGCTGTGATAAATGTATTTGCACTGCCGAATGCAACAAACCTTGGACTGAGCTCTACTGATAGGTGACACTACATGTGTAAGGGGCTGACGCTTCAGAATAGCTTAATATGCACAAAACCCATGCAAGCACAACCTTACAAGTGTCCACTGTCATCTTATGTCCTGTTCCCTCCATGCTACCAACCCTTACAGGGATTATATATGGCATAGGCTCTAGCAGAGATGAGAGCAAACACAGTCAAAAAATCTAGCCAAAGTAATTTAGAAGGCTCTACTGCAGAGAAGCATTTTTTCTGCTCTGAGAAGAACCATAAGCACCCAAACAGGAAGATAAGAGTGGTTCAGCTGAATAGACAATATACTCAGGCTGAGGAGCACTAACATTTTAAACCTATCCAGTTCAACCCCAGTAAGTAAATCTGCCTGCAATGACAATCTTACATGCAAGCAGTAAGATTTACCATACAAAGCATCACGGCGGACCTTCCAACTAAACATTCCCCCCTGCAAGTGAACTACTTAACAACTAGGTATGCATTGAACTATAGAAAGCCTATATCCACAGGGAGTCACTTGGCTCACCTAGCTGTATCACCAACAATATTGGTGTTCTCCTGCAAAGCCAGTAGCGAGACACTGACAGAACATCTGTGAGTGTAACAGAATACTGCTGTAATACAAGTGTTTGAGCAGAAAACTCACTATCCTCAATTCCAGATGTGGACTTCAACTGTACTCGACTGCTCATACCACCCACTGACTCCAAAATCCTCCCACACCCCTGGGATGCCACCTCTTACCGTTTTTTAATTTCAGAGTCACTGAAGGAGGACAAGCGTGGAAGGCCATTCTTCTCATGATCATGTACAATATTTTCTGGGATCTCTTCTATGGAAGAAAATGCTCCTAGACAAATCAAAAAGAGAGAGTGGGTGAACCTTTCAAGGGGAAAAAAAAATAAGCACAAGCAAGCATGTGTGCATTTGGCTGACAGCTTTTAGTTATCTTTCTCTTTTCTGTATTTTTAGCATTTATGGTTACTACATTTAAAACTGTTAAATGATTGAGAGATTCTGACTGTGAAGCTGAAAAACTGTTAAAATTCTTTAGGGTACGTGACATCAAGGTCGAAGACCAAATGTCCTCAAAACTCTCAGAAAAGCACATTATGAAAATTTCATCAGCAATTATGTCTAAGTCTATAACTCCCCACCTCATTGTCCCCATTCTCTTTCCCTCTGCCCACACATACAAATGGAGGAAGACACTGAGGATTAACTCCAAAGAAGGAATCAGCTTTTTGGCTGAGTTTCTACCACCACCAAAAAATAAATGCTGTGGGCTGCTTTTGGAATTGCTTCAATACAAAAACTCTTTGCTGTCAGGATCCATTAAGTTATTTTAATGACTATGCTGTGGTGAAACAAAAATTCCAGTCATACAATACCATACAGATTAAAAAGCACTAAAATTAACAATAGAAAGACTTCTGATATTAATTTCTGCAAGCACATAAGATGACAAGAAAAATAATGTCACTGAATTCTGACGCATTTATTTTAAGATCCTGATCCTGGAAGTTTTTATGACCTTGAGAAATATCTCATGTGGGCCCATCGGGCTTTAGGAGTAAGCCTTCACACAACAGCATCATTTGAGAGTACCAACCTGCAACAAGAACAGGGTGCTACAAAACAAGCTTTTTAGGTGAAAGCCTCTACAGTCGTCTCTGTTCCAGAACTGCAGTGAATAATCCATACCACTCAGCTTCTCAGTTTTCTAATTTTTTTTTTTGGGGTGGTGGTGGTGGTGGTTGTATTTTATTAATTTCAGTTTTCTAATTACATTTTTTTGTACTCTAGGTGAATTACATGTGTACAACAAATGTCAGATCAGCCAGCCTCAGAAACTGAAACCTGCAGTTAGCTCCCCCACAGTGCCAGGGCTGCATTTCTCCATCCTGCACTTCCAAATACCACTTAGATATTTGGATGTAAAGCATTCCCCCTCAAGTATCAGGCTTGCCTGCTGAACCTATGCAAAGAGGACAAAGTTAGGTCAACTGCAGCAGTAGTCTTCATCAGCAGATACTAGTACATTGGCACCTCAAGGCAGAAGAGACCAGTGTTTATACGGAAACAATTTTCTATCACTATTCAACATGCCAGACTTAAGAAGCTCAAGGTGAAAGGTTCCCCGCTGGTAAGACATGAGTTACCCTCCACTCAATGCAGCCAATACATCCCTGCCTGTCCTGAGCTATTCTTTGCATGTTATCCCTGTTACATTCTGGTAAGAGCAGGTACTTCTAATGCACTCATATAGTTTCATATTTAGTATTTTTTTAGAGTGTAGCTTTCAGAAGTATTTAAGACACATGCCCATGTCTATGTGCGTGTGTATCTCTGCTTGATTTTCAGCTCCCATCCATATATCAAAGTTGAGACTAACATTAAAGTTTTTAAAGACACTTTTCTTTTTTAAAGAAAAAAAACTTTCCTTTTTTAAAGAAAAGTTTTGCTGAGGGACACAGTTCCTTTGCCAATTTGTGACATTTCCTTCTGGGTGTGCAAACTAGCTCACACAAGGTACAGAAGACATAAACACACAAGTGTAGAGCTGGCTGTTTGCAGGGTGCTTGTAAAAGAAAGCTGGGTTCACAATGTTTTAAGTTTTGCCCACATCTTGGTGAGCTACGCCACCTGCAAAACCACAGAAGGACCTCACTGACCTGACGATACGGAGCAAATTCACGGCCCTGATGCACAGACAGGCAAGAGGGTCTCATGTCAAACAAAGGTGTGTTATGTCAAATACGACCAAGTTAAGTTTATGTGTGCAGGTAGTGGTTCAGTAGAAAACCCTGAGGAAATGAGTTCTTTTTTTATTGGCATACGAGGCTACAAGAAGAGGATGGTAGGCTACATATAGACAGGCAGTGTTCACCTTGTAGATAGTTATTCAAACACACTAGTCCCTTTACTCCTTCTTTTACAGCCTTTTATAACATACCTTTGTTGACCAAACTATCCCCTTGAGCACCTCAGAATCTTGATAACTCTTCTGATGGCTCACTGATAGCACACAAACAAGATTTCAGCAGTACAGACCAACAGCAACTGCCAAGTTTTAACTAGCTTTCTTCATGGCTAAAAAATCCCCGTTAAAAGTCAGTGGCTTCACATCAGAAATTTTATATTATTGTTTCTTAGGGAATTATGATACCTTGTAATTTACTTGTTTCGAATTCTATAAATTAGTGCCACCTCTTCAAAGATAACAAATCTACCTACCACATGCATATGGGTACTCTTTCATGACTCAAACCCCTTTCGAGCCAAGCAATAACAATATTTATTTTCACAGAAAGAACAGGTTTATTTTCTTTAAAAGAGATGTTTTGAAAGGACTAGAAGCAACTGTGAAGAACGAGAGGCTGAAATTATCAGTGTACAGAAAAGCAGAAAGAATCCATTTTTGTGTTGTCCCAGTTGGATCAATTCTGCTCTTTCCTCCTCCTCAAAGAAACCCACACACCCACAAGCAGAGTAGATACCATTTAAAACGATCAAGACTTTTTTCCACTGAGTGTTGCCCACTTTTGGCGTCTGACAAAACAGGATCTTGTGCTTGTCACACACAAATATTCGGTCCAAGACGAATTTGGAAACTGCAGTGTGAGAGAGATTTCTCAATGCAGTGTCTCTGCAGACATTCCTGAGAAGCTCAAGTCTTTCCATATGAACCAGGGGTTGGCGGATCAGATTTCCAGAAAAAGCTTTTCCAGTTGGCTTTATGAAATGGAGAGGGGAAAGAAAAGAAAAAAAAAAGTGCAAGAATTTAGTTTTCAGATTAAATTCTAAAGTATAAAAATCCTCAAACTGCATCCTAATGACTCTCAGATTCATGATTAAAACATTGCTCTGTATTAACTAAAGGAGCAGCACATACTTTCCTTCCTGTGCTGCTGCTGTACACATTGGTTTGACTAAAGTCATGACATAGTACTAGACAGTAGTAAGAGCTTTTCCATAAAAAAATTTAAGTCTGCTAAAGAGCAGCAGGGTCTCATCTGTGTGGATACAACGTGTCTTGACCAAATATTGGAACTCCCACAAAGCTTCAACAGCAAGTAAGAAAGCTTTTGGGGGGTTGGGACAGGAATTTCAACAGAAATTAAGCTTCAACCTCTGAGAAGATGGGGCTTAGGGATGCCGATCCATCTGGATGGAAAGAATTTAGGATAAAAGTTCTGATTTAAGTTTCTAGCACCTGTAGGCATTCAGTGTTTCCATTTAACCAAGCAGCAACAAAATTAAGTGGACAAAATTCACACAATGGGCGTCAGCACTTACTGTGACAAGTGAGAGAAGCAGGTAGGATTCCTCTTCCCAAAAATGGATGAACCATTTGATATATCTCATTTTTCTGAGACTAAGACAGGAACCATGACCACCTCTTCCTCATGATTAGTGGGAAGGGAGGAAAAAGGAGCTTGCCTGATGAATAGGTGATGGGAAATTTTAAATTTCTACTGACAAATCTTCCCCCTTCCACTAATTTATTTACACAGTTGGCAATCCCCAATATCAATACAGACTAGGGGATGTACTGATTGAGACCATCCCTGCAGAGAAGGACTTGGGGATACCAATGAATGAAAAATTGGGTACGTGCCAGCAATGTGCGCTCACAGCCCAGAAGGCCTGCATAAATAAAAGAAGCATGCCCAGCAAGTCAAGGGAGGNTACAGGAAAGACGTGGACATGTTGGAATGGGTCCAGAGGAGGGCCACAAAGATGATCAGAGGTGGGTGGTGCACCTCTCCTATGAAGAAAGGCTGAGAGAGTTGGGGTTGTTCAGCCTGGAAGAGAAGGCTCCGGGGTGACCTTAAAGCAGCCTTACAGTACTTAAAGGGGGCTTATAAGAAAGACAGAGACTTTTTACCAGGGCCAGAAGTGATAGAACAAAGGGTAATGGTTTAAACTGAAAGCGGGTAGGTTTAGATTAGATATGAGGATGAATTTTTTTACAGTGAGAGTGGTAAGACGCTGGAACAGGTTGCCCAGAAGTTCTGGATGCCCTATCCCTGGCATCATTCAAGGCCAGGTTGGATGGGGCTTTGAGCAACCTGATGTAGTGAAAGATGTCCCTGCCTATGGCAGGGTGGTTGGAACTAGATGATCTTCAAGTGTCCCTTCCAACCTAAACCATTCTGTGATTCTATGATTTTAGGTACAGTGTCAAAGCTACACATGAAAAAGGAATGATTTTACTTTTTACTTTTTGTCGCAATCCTCCATAAGGAAAAAAAAAAAAATTAATTCATTCTGCTTTTTCTGTTTTTTACTCTCCTCCAATATCTCCTGGTCAGAATGTAATCTGAACAGCCTGACAGACTGCTTATCTGTCAAAACAATTCCTTTTGCATGCAACCAGGATTAATATTATTGTTCTGTGTTTCATGCTGTCAAGAAGTCACCAGGAAGTAGTTTTAGATCCAGAAACCTTATTGTCCTCTTCCATACAAGTAAAGGAAGATATTAAAACTCACTACACAAATCTGCCAGTCTTCCACTGAATGAAGTGTTTCTCTCAAGTATTTTGAGAATAACTTAAATTTCATTTTTTTTACATACGAAAACGAAGTGTCATGTTTACACAGAAACCTACCTTTCATGCTGCATCACAAAAATAATTTAAACATAAGATGACTTACGTAACCAATGGAAAAAAAAAAAAAAAAAATCGGCCTTAGCCCACTGTGCAACTCGTCTCAAATTTACATTTGCATAAGGGATTTTCAGACTTTCCTTGTAAGTTAGCAAGTACCACATTTGTTCTGCTTTACTGCCGAAAGCACAGAACTATGCATCTAAAGGATCAACTGGCATTGAATACTATTGTGTTCATGTTCTACTTTGGAAAAATGCTGAGATGTGAAGCACAAAGAGCACAAAACATGAAAAAAAAATGGAGACTGATAAAAAGAATCAGAGAGATTGGGCAGAGAACTAAGAGAATAGAAAAGACCCAGGCTTGCCCTCAAGAGCCACGAACCTGATGGCTATAGCAAGGCAGAATACAAATAATCCAAAATTGGGCTATTATAGTAAAAAGGCTAGCAAAAATGACTGTCCTGACTTGATAAAGGAGTACTGTAACGATTTTCTCCTAAAAATGGAAACACATTAAGTTGAATCATTCAGATGAAACAAGACAGCAGGTTACTGTAACAAACTAGCTTTGTGAAGCTAAAATGAATTCTGTTGGCTCTATCTAAATAGAACAGTCTGAATAAATAATTCCCGTCTAGCAATTCCTTTTAACAACAGGAAGCCCTTACTTAATCTCTTCTTTTCTCACACTCTTTAATACATGTAACCCTTATCTCAACAGTATGCACCTGGAATTCTTCAGGCCAATGTTTTCCCTCTGGCACATGTACCTCCTCCACTTTTGTCACAGCTGTCAGTATCAATGGCTCTTGCTTGGCACCATAGCCTAAAGAAGGAAGAGAGATAAGAGCATTATAGAAGGGGGGGTGGGAAGGCAACTATTTCTGCTTTACAACTAACACAACTGAACATCACTTTCTGTATTAAGCTTACAAAACATTAGGATTTGTTTCCAAATGGGAAGACATGAGACAGACTATGAATATTTTAAAGGATGTACTCTGTGGGAATTTTGGATGCAACCTCAGTTGAGTGTTATCAAAGAAACACGCCCATAATGTTTTATTTTGGTCTTTTTTAAACAAACTGTGCAAAGAGACATAGAAATCATTAAGCCAAGTATCACGACTGGTAGACAACTGAGTGTAACTATACGGACTTGACAGTACGAGACTTTTATTTTCCAATTAACTTCCCAAAGCACGTCCAAATAAAAAACTTAATCTATCAGGTTTCTCCCTCCCCTCATATTAGTAGATAGGTTTCTTCTGTTGAGAACTGTTGGACATTACTAGAAAAAAAAGTGTCATTAAGGACCACCTTTTATTTCTTTCATGCTCTAAGTAAACACCTCTAAGCAATAATAGAAGATCCCCTCTTCCTTTGTTACTGGACTGATGGCCTTCCTCAGAGATTGTCAGAACGAAAGTGCAAACTCAGCTGACACTCTTGTTCTTTTTTAATGATTTTAGGGCAACTAATAGTTTGAGACCAAATTAAAGTATGCAAGGAAGAACCCTTTGCATCTTTTGCAATTGGTATGTTACAGGTAAACTGAAAAACAACACAAGGCTGTAGCTTTACTTTCCATGTTGCAGAAAGATCAAAACCAATTTGAAGCAGCTTTCCCTAAACACAAAACAAAAAGAACATGATTTCTTCCTGAAAATTTATTTCCATCCACACTGGACTACTTTTCCCTTCATATAGTTTCTTCTGTGAATAAACTTTCCTCATCTGCATCCTTACTGTGGCTTACTGTTTTATGGTCGAGAAAATGTGTGTACTGCCTATGTCCTTTCCTTAAGGGAGTACTCTACTCTGCCTACACTGGATTTTAACAGAGGGCACATGTGGAAAAGCAAGTTAAAACTGAAAACAATGTAAGCATCCAAGCAATCAGCTACAGTAAATATTGTTGTGCACGGACTTACTTCACACTAACCTTTTGTAAAATCAAAGCAATCTGACACAGTGAAAGAGCAGTTAAATTACCTTTCATTAAAAAGGGGTAAAAGCATGCCTGCAGATGCTACTAGAGGTGATGGACAGAAACTTGCTCCTTCTCATTAAGAAGTTCCTCTTGCTCATGCACCCAAGACATCAGTAAAAGGCTTAAACAAAGGAACATTGATTCATTGAGCATCTGCTAGTTTTGTCCTAGCTGCTATGTAGATGCATCCAAATAAGGAAAATTTCTGACAAGCCATATTCTGTTAAGTCTGGAAGAGTTCCTCCAGGATTGGCCATCCTGTTTGGACTTTCTCCAAAGTTCTGTTGGTATATTCAAATTACTTCCCTTTATTAGTCCCAGTACAAACACTGGTATCTCCAACACATACATACACTTTAACCACAATCATGCCTTCGCAGGACTGGAGCTTAAGAAATTATACAATCTTCTGCTTAGCAAACTATTCAAAG
>VYZM01005634.1:149301-165489 GCA_013398915.1 Dromas ardeola | reverse complement strand
AAAAAAGGCTGAAAATGCAACTTCTGTGCACCTGCAGGACTCCCAGTACCCACAGATCCCATCCAGACCCAGGAGCTGGTGATGGGCCTGTTTTTAACAGCTGTTGAAACACCTTGTTGTGGGGGCGTATGGCAGTGCGTGGCTGAAGGGACGCGTGGCAGCGCCGAGGTGGTGGTTCCTAAACTCTGCAGAAATGAAGCTCAAATCGTGGAGCAGGGCCCTCTGGACGGTGCCCGGAGGAGGGGGTGACACTAGGGCAAAGCCACCCTGTTTTAAAGCTCATTGAACACTGAGGCGCAGGGGACACATCCTCCAGTACGAAATCAGGTGATGCAACGCAAAGGACGGGCTTTATCACCCGACCCCAAAAGATGTGCCCCTGTTAGCCAGCTGTCCTGGGGTGTATCCTCTTGTGTGTGGCTCCCAGAATTGATTTGACCACTGGGAACTCGTAAATTGAGTGGGGGGCACAGGGAAATCCCATCTTTCAGGTGAATAATCAGAATAAGCAGCATCCTACAGACAGTCTTGTTGATCAGCCCAAACTAGTCATATAGGCGTGCTGCATGAGAAGCCCTTGCTTCCAGCCTTCATCTTTCCTTCCATCTCTGCATCTTCTTCCCAAGTATGTTCTCACCTTGGAAATAGAGTTTCGACAGGGTTTCCACATTCTGTCCACACAAACAGGATAATTTTGAGCTCAGTGATGCAGGAGGTGGGAGTCCCGAAAGCCACACAAGGAAGAAAACATGACTGAGAATCTAAGTGGATTTTTAGCCTTTGGGGAATGATGCCTGAATCCCAGGACAGCTGGTCTGATGTCCACACTACGCAGGGTTGGCCCCCTCTGCAGTAGACTTGCAATTCATGCTACACAGCACTTCACCCTGGTTCTCCTATGAGGTCTTGTGTGGGGAATAGAAAACAAAATTGCCAATTATGGGATTGTGTGAATAAAGTAAATACCTAAATAGCGTCCAGTCCCTTGAAGTTGATTTGCCACGGCAGACTTGAACCCTAATAAAGTCATGCCCTAAACCCTTGCTGCGGGATGAGGGCCAACAGTTCAAGACAGGACAAATTCAGAAGAGACAGCATTGTAGTAGAAGTTTCTGTCTGTCTCTGTGTGTCCGTTTACCAATTAATGAAAACAATCCAAGGGAAGTAGAGTGTAAAATGCTTTCACAGCTAAAAAACATATTGTAATTTTATTAGAGCCCAAATCAAAACTGATTCAAGCAAGTTTAAACTAGTGCCTCTTCTAGAACAAGGGAGAAGAAATGTAGGTTGGAACACGCAACCTTAACTTAAATATTCACCTAATGTACTTCCAAACCTCTCATTTTATAGTCTGCATCACTGTATGGAGCCTGAGTCCGAGACTCACTGACACAGATGTGCATGTAACTTGCGTGATTTACAATCTTGAGTCGCAGGTAGAAGGACTCAGTGTGCCACATTAGGTGCTTCATTGAATGACCAAGAGGCAGCACTCCTCCCTGTTAGAGGAGGATTTAGTCCCTTTGATCCATGCCTTTACAGACGTGACTACCATGGTGCCCTGTGCTGGAGCCTGACCAAGGAAGCCCAAGGATGCTGTTGTTGGTATGGATGCTGTGGCCAGCTTATAGAGCAGAACAGGCTAATGCAAATGTGTTAACAGCCACGCGTTCAGTGCTACGCTGATGGCTGCTAGCTACCAGTGAAGCAGCAGAAATGTGGGTCTCACTGGGAACCAGTGGCCAAAAAAGAGTAATGCAATAATGAGAGACCCAAGTTCTCTGCCTGACTCTTATGTTTGTTTGTACCAACACTCTGGGTACATCCTTGTGCCTCCTTTCCTCTACCTGTGAAGTAGAAATGGTGATAGTGATAGTTACCTTGTTGGCAAAGCACGTTAGAAATCTGTGGCTGTCACCAGTCTGAGTCTTGCACAGGCCAGAAAGTTACTTCTTTCTTCAGGCTTCAGAGTGATGACTACAATTGCAGCCATGCACAGATTTATTAATAAGTGGTCTCCAGCTGTGGAACCAATTCCTGCCAGATTATCAGGCTCAGCCCAAGTATTTTAACCTTTCAAGTATGTTGTTACTGACATGTATAATAATTAAACCAGTATAAAAGGAACCAATTTTCCAAACTAAGCACAGTTAATAGGCTTTGTTGTCAGTAATTGGGCCTGAAAGTGTCTGATGAAGTTGAAGAACATGTTGCATAGGCAACTGTACAGTTGGATTATACAGTTGCTGGTTCAGGCCAACAGGATTCTTGCTACTAATAACACTAAACTATGGTGGGGTTTAATGCTTTAAATAGGCAGCAAAATCAGCATTTGAGTCTGGGTTCTTTTTAATACTAGAGAATGTTCACACTGACAGAGAAATATAAAGGAAAATTGTGCTGGTGAAAAGTCACCCTCCTCTCTCTGAGACGTTCTGGAGTGACTGCGGCTTCCTCAGAGATATGCTGCTGAAACCAATGGAAGCAATGCATCCATTTTATTCTAAGGACATGGGCCTAAACTGGAAAATTTAATCTTAATAAGACGTTCAATATTTATGCCATTAAGAAAGTTTTTGTGTTCTAATAGCTCTTGTATATCTTTATTCCAGGTTTGACGTTTCTCCTGGAAGAGTCTTACTTGCAAAAGATCAACATTTGCAGCTGGGCCGGTCAGGAGGACCAGGTGTGGCACTGGATATCTGAGCTGCGAGAGCACATTCAAGCTTTTTAAGAAATTACTATCTGTCGGTGGCAAGCTGTCTTGACTGCCCTCGGTATAAGTTAATTCTAAATAGAGTTTAAGCATACTGAAATGTTTAAATGAGCCCCTGTCTTGGACAAGATAAGTAATCATCCATCCTGCAGTTCACATTTGAACACAACTGGCCTAATCACACTGAAGGCACCCTCATTTTCCTTGACCTCCTATGTTCGTCCCATTCAGCAGAAGCATAGGTTTGCCCATATTGTTAAACTATGTTTACTTTTTGCTCTTTGCTGTTATTTCAGGTTTTAATCCAATGCCAATTACTGGGATTAGTCTTCGTAGCCCTTTTAGTCGTGCCTTGCCTCCATAAGAGCTGACCTTAAGACAAGTCACCTGTTCAGCATCAAGTACTCAGGAAGAATAAATCTTATTTAAAGCAGCAAGAACACATGCCTTTCCTAGCGCAATGCCATTATTAGAGAAATCACTGGTCTGCTTCATGGCTGCGTTTCTGAGGCATAGCACATCACCAAAGGAGATCTCTTGTGTACAAGCACCTTGCTTTGCAACTCGTCAGACACAGCACCTCTGGCATGTGATACATTTATTAGGGTGTGATCTTCATAGAATTATAGAATGGTTTGGGTTGGAAGAGACCTTAAAGATCATCTAGTTCTGTCCCTGATTGTGTCTCTTTCTGGAACTTGAGCGAGCTGGTTTAAATGTGGATCTGGTAAATACAAGATAGAACATATAGAGTACCTTGTGGCCTCTACAGTCATTAGGAGACACTGCAGCAAAATCAGGCTGAGGAATACAGGGGTGCACAGCGCCATACAGATGCAGGGTTTACTAGTATGGTCTAAATATAATACATTAAGTATTATACTACCTGGATTATTTTTAATCTAAAATACTTTAGCAAGGAATGAACTATAAAGTGCATGTCTAAAATAGCTGATGTATAGGCAAGACTGAGGTGTGTGTAGAGGGACTGGGGGGGCTTAGGGCTGGTATCTCCAGCAAAATCAGACTGTCTGTAGTACTGGCAAGATCAGGTCCATACGCAGCAAATGAGACTTGTTTTCAGTTGAAGTTTAAGTCTACTTTTATTTCAGGGTAGAAGCAAGTTTTATTTCATGATAAATAGCTTGGAAATTGATAAATCTTTGTATGTCATTACACCATTTGATTGCCTTCTGAGTAGGAGACAAGAAGTTTAGACTGAGGTAAGTAGGTCATTAGCTGAAGCATCTAGTTTACCTTATATTCTTAAGACACTTAGTCTGAGCTGGTAGCTTGAAAGGGAAGACAGCTTTGTGTGGCTTATTAACAGCAATGAGCTGAAAATGTTGCCAGGACTGGGCTAGAATAGCTAAGAACTACATTTAATTATCAAATCAATGTCAATTAAAATTGAACTCAATCATTCAAAATTAATTATATAGGTCATAAAATGAGTGCAGCCAACAAGCAAATTATCATGTCAATGTAGCAAGATAAGTCAATCCTTTAAACAAAAATCAGAAATAACAATTGAGTTTTAAGTCCCAGTTATGGATGTTTTCCAAAGTAGAGAAATTTGGACAATCGACTGAATCAATTAGTATTCAAAACAAATTACTTTACTTCAGAGTAACCCGCTACTCTCTTTTATCCCTCCCCTTCCCCCATGGCCTGAATCAGACAGCTGGATTTACCAACTTTCCTTTCTCTCTGTGGCTGGCAGAGTCAAACTGGCAAGAGATGAGTCTTAAATCCACCTGCTGCATCCACCATGGGACACATTAGTTCCAGGCTATTTACAGGTGCCAAAGTTGCTGTGACACTGCAAGTACAGCGCTCACCATCGCATCTGTGACTTAGGCTCCAACAAGGGCAAGCTGCTCATGCCCCTGCCATGTCGTGCCTCAACAGGAGTTGCAAGATTGGCAATGCGCAGACGCAGAGTACCAGAGCTGCTCTGGGCACAGGTAAAGAAGCGAGGCAGGTTTTTAAAATTTTTTTGTCATTGTTTCTCAAAAGGTAGTATTGGGTGGAGGCAGCTGTGCTGCTCCGAGCCAATACTTTACCTTGCCAATGTTTGAAATCACACTCTCAAATGTTAAAGAAACACATAAAGACTGTGCTAAGCAGAAGACACAATTTCTGACCAATCTGATGCCAGTAGTGCTGCTGTAGCAAGGGTCGGGAAAGCTGTTGTCTTCTGCTTGATTATATTAGAAAACGGACCAGTCTGGGGGCAAGCAGAAACACCTGAAGGAGGATTGAGGGGTGACTTGAGTCACGAGCACGTGAGAAGAGAAAAAGAGAGGTGGAGGGAGGCACAGAACCGGGGTCCCATTTGCTAATGAATGTGTGTAGGATCAGAGTGTTTTACATTAAGGAGAACAGCTTTCACAGGGACATTGAGTGCTTCAAATAATTTATAACTTGCTGGTTGGGGCTGGCTCTCGGGACTTGGCAGATGTGGTATTTATCAGGAGGAATTCGAACATTTGTTTGCCATATCCCAGTAGCCCAATAATTAGCTGGGAACAGCACCACTCTTGTGAAGGCAATAAAAAAATGTTCGTGCCAGAAATTCTAAGGAATGTAAGTTTGGATGCCTAAAATGACAGGCATCGCTTTACAAGCTGAACTCAGGAATTCAAGTTTGCCAGAGTTGGAACTTCACAGCTCTTCTTGGCACGTCCTCCCAGCCAAGGCAGTGCAAAGGCAGTTTGTGCTCTGGCGGTCACTCCCCAGGGCCCATGTCCTCCTGCATGGTGTAGCCCCCATGCCTTACCTCAGTGTGTGGTTCTCTGGCTATGACCTCTCAACCAAGAGCTATTTATGTCTAACTGTTTCCAATGGATATTAAAAGCCTTTTTTTTTTTTTCTTTCAGAATCTGGAGTCTAGTCCATAGTTTCCTTGATTCTTTATTTAAAAAGAAAAAGAGAAGCACAAGGTGAAAATTTCTTGTGTTTTTAGGGGATTATTCTGCTACCTTCCCGAATGTGAGCTGTTACCATACGCCCTTGAACTCACCATGCATGTTCACATGCTAAAATATTAAAAAGAAAAAAAGGGATAGGGAACTTCCACAGTCAACACGTAGACAGAAATGGGGATAGGAGGAACAGTTAAGGGGGAGAAGTTGAATTGTTTCGAAGAATGTGGCCTTTGGAGTTGTAACACAGAGGTCAATAGGATTCTTTGGCCACTGAAACTTATGTTGAAGTTTCTTGTCCTTGAAAAACATAGGGCCCACAAGATTTTCTAGCTTTACCTTGACTTTCTGTGGCAAATTTTTATTTCCTTCAGCTTAATGTTTCCAAGATACTAACGCACAGCCAGTCTTGGTCTGCAACAATAAAATCTTGTTCTCACTAAGGCAAGAACACATGGGAGATTGTCTGTTTGAAAAGTCCCAATTTTAAAATGAGTGTCAACCACCACCAAGGTGAAAATACAAGGGGTTGGGTAAATGTAGAAAGTTTTATGACTGCTTTCAGCCTCACTGCAAGGAAAAGGCTTAAAAGTATAAGATGATTTCAACATTTAGTATAAAGTTTTGACATGGCCTCAAGTATAACTGATGGTCATTAACTAACTTCTCCATTTATTCATCTCATCCTAAGAGCAGTTGATGTTTTGGAACTGCATCATCATCATACTTTCATCAAACCTTATGTCAGGACCAGCCATGATAGGTCAACCATGAGAAACATCATGGCTTATCTCCAGGAATTTCTTCATTCAAAAATAAGGAGAATGATTTTACATCTTCTTGCTATGTATTCAACTCAAATGAAAGAGGGTTAATGAAGTGAAATCTGTGTTCACAGACAGTCTCTCAAAAGCATTATAAGATACTCAGTTACAAAGCACACAGTTAAATGAAGAAGTCACAGTTGCCATTGCAATTGGTATTTGATAAATAGCAATATTGAAGGTGCCAGTTTTAATATTATACTTTAAAAAAAAAGCCATTGTTGTTTAATGTGTTAGACTATGCTTTATATCTGTCACTGTGGTGTTCAAAAAATGTAGGATGTGTTTTTTTCAGCTGATGTTGCTCTCAATTGCAAAATCTGCAATTGAACTCGAAGTGATTAAATGAATTAAAAAATGACCAAGCAAAGCAAAAACACCATTTTCAAATGTGAACTATATATTATCACAAAAAGTGGGGTTTTTTAGTGGTCCAGGATACCATCTCAGAGCACAAATCCTACGGACACAACCCTCTTCTCAGTTTCTACCCAGTTTCTTTATAAATATTGTGGATAGCCCAGATCAGCTGTATTAAGCATTCCTTCTCTTGCAATCTAACATCATAAACTGTTATTGAATACAAATTTTTTGACCATTGAGAGCTAAACCTCTCCCCTACTTAGGCTATCAGCTCTTGTTGCAGTGCACCGGGTCCCCTGTTCATCTTCAGGCCCTGTGATTCTTACAGAATCACAACTATTCCTTTTTTTTAGCATAAGGGACACCCCCAGCCCTGCATTTGGAAGCATCACACCATTTAGGCACGTTTCCCCAGCAACACTGTCTTTATTTTAATTTGTATCCCCAAAAAAGAAGGAGGCTGCCATCCATCCACCCACTTACAATTCCCTCTAGACATTCTGTCTTTTTATTTTTGACATTGTTTATCTAATAGGCTTTCCCCACTTTGAAAAAAGCACCAGAGCAGTTAGCATGTGCTTTGTTGCGACATACTTATTTCCTAATTTATATGCAGCTTCCCTGAGCATTCACTTCATTAAGGAAACTATGTCTCTGAGCAGTGTCTCATTGGTCCAGGCAATGCAAAGAGAGCAGATTATTTTGTTCTCCAGGAATGGTAACAGCAGCAATGCACTGGGCTTCATTCTCTTGGATAACTCATGGTGCTGGATTGTGCCTAGCACTGTTGTTGTCTAAATGCGCTCGTGACAGAAGTTACTGGGTCAAATCAGTTTCTGTTGTTCTTTCAGTGATGTTGCTGGAGTTAGAATGGGGAAAATTCATTTTGGCTATGTTTTCTCCGAACAGAAGGTGAGGAGCTCTGCTTGATTGCTTCTTCCTTTGTTTTATTGTCACACTGTAGTCAGCACGAGGTTAACCTGCACGCAGGTTTAATCTCACCCAACTCCTTCCCCCAGCAAAAATCCTTTTTTCACTAGGCGTTCACACCTGGATAAGTGAAACACATTATTTATTCCATGGTGAAAATAAAGCTGCTTTAAAAAAATGCTTGTTAATGGTAATTTGATGTTGAAGTTACTTCAGCACTGCCTTTCAGAGCAGCAAGGAAGATCATGGACTGTAGCAGCATCATTATTACGTACTGAAACCTCAGCAAATGACTAGAACCTGTCAGGCTACACTGTAAAGTGAATATGTTGGTTTTCTTTAATGTAAAACCAGCAGAAATTGTATACACAAACATGTTTCTTGGGTAGAACAGAGGACATTTAAAAATATTTTTCAACTGATAGCTTGTATTTTGGAAATACATCCAATATACTCTCTAGAATTTGTTTTTGAAATTTTATTATGCATCATGAAGCTTTAATATAGTCTTTATTGGCTTCTGTAATGTTGTACTCATATATCTTACTCATAGATGAATTGGGTTTTAATTTTACAGCCCTCCTCACTCTTCCATTAATCACTATCTTCTTTAGACACTGTATTGCTGGCCAGGAATACATATGATAACTTTGTCAACAGAAATAAAAAGAAAATTTAAATTGCATACAATTAATTTTCCTGTCTCTGGACTATTCATCCAACTAAACAAGCACAACATGCTCTCCAGTTTCATATGACTCCATGAGAGTCACATACCTCTAACCATCTCAAATCTCTGAGGTTAGGAGTGATAAACCAAACCGGATTCACCTGTACGATTGCACCGTATCTTTTTATATTAACAAGTGATGAGATGCAGTCCCAATGTGTCATCTCTGCTAAAACCTCTCCCCAGTGAGATGTACCTAGGAGAAGGTGGCTGCAATAACCACTGACGTGGCTGCCTGTTTTCTTTCTGAGTTTTGGCTTTTCTTCCTTCTTTAGCAATTCAGTCTTTCCAGGTAAAAACCCTAAGTACTCTGCTTGTTTTCAAGTGTGGTGTCTTACAGCAAATTATACTGTGGAGGAAGGTCTGTCTTCTCCAGTTACTTGCAGACAAGAATGATGGAGAGGCTCCAGGCTCTGCTTGTTTCTGGCAGTAGGG
Source organism: Dromas ardeola (assembly GCA_013398915.1). Lineage (NCBI taxonomy): Eukaryota > Metazoa > Chordata > Aves > Charadriiformes > Dromadidae > Dromas > Dromas ardeola. The sequence goes on along the minus strand of VYZM01005634.1, from coordinate 156,564 downwards.
CTGAGACGCACAGGTACCGGGTTTGACAGAATATGAGGAATAGAGCACTCCTCTGCCAAGTCAGAACTTGGTTTTCTCTGTGGAATAGCTCTGAGAGACCTAGCTCTCCTCTCCGTTCTTCGTCATTATTTCTCTCAAATCATTCTTATTCTCTGTCAATTTTTTTCCCCTTCATTTTTGGCTTTGGAATAATTCCTTCTTTATTTCGGAGCCTTCTGAGCCAGCAGAAAGTGCAGCAGTTGCCATTTAAGATAGACAAGCAAGATGCATTCTCAAGATGTGTTACTATAGAAGGGAAAAGAAAGCTCACCTCATTGCATTGCACGCACGCTGTTGCTAGTTTTGAGGGATGTTCACGTGTGTAAATGTCACAAGGAAAAACTGCTCAGTTCACAGAGTTTAAACCAAATCAAGACTGAAGAGGTTTATTGATTTATTAACGGCATGTAATCAACCAGCAATCAGTGAATAATATATTCAAGATCAATACCAACAGATAAACCACAACACTAGACACTCACAAACAGTTATTGAACTCCTACGAATTTTTTAACACCCTTCTATAACTAATCCCCAAAAGTTCAAATCCCACATAGGGAGCGACAGGTGCCCACCCTGCTCCGTTCTGGGTGTGGGACTCCCCTCCTTGCCCACCTCTTCTTCGGAGGACGTGGCTGCTCCCATGTCTGTGCCCCCCCACTGCTCCTGACCCCCCCGGGACCCCCATTGCCACTGAGGAAGCCCTGTGGGTCCCTCTGCACTGCACCCACCGGGTCACCCCGCTGGGTGCCGGCTGTGTCCCCCATCCCACATGGATGCTGCACCCTCTGTGCTGGGCAGGGTCACCCCCCCCCCGGCACTGCCAAACCCTGCTCTGTTCCCATCCCCAGGGCACTACCCTCTGTTACAAATTTTGGTGCGTCTTTTGCACTTTTCAAACTCACTACTTTGTTTCAAAAGACTCCAATTCCCTGGCTGCTGTTAAATCCTGCTGATGGTCGTCTTCCTCTTTAGCAGCACCAGTTTGATCAAACACCCTCTCAGCTGGTTTCTGGCACTCTGCTCACACATGCTGTTGAAACTCATTCATTTCTTACCAGGCCATTTTGCCAAGTATGGTCCACAAAAGCATTCCCCAAACAGCATTTTGCTGACAAGTAATACTTATAAAGAAGAGAAAATAAATGCAGATGGGGGATAGGAGCTAAAAAATGTCTGTATTCCTGTCACCACATTATCGTTCTCACTCATTTGTCTTGTCTGGCCGCTGTGTCACATTAGGGGAATGCTTCTTCTAGGCATTTATGTCTAACACTGGGTCTGGATCTTTGGCTGGAAACTTTGGTCCCCGTTGGGCTCAGCAGGGACTTAGCAACACACAGTTCCCAGAGCAGAGACTGAAGTGAGCAGAAGGGCTTGTTCATGGAGTCCTCCCCCAAGCAGGGAGAGCCCTCTCAGTTCAAGGTTTGGCCTACATGGAACCACTCAAGAAGATAATGTGTGAATAGGGTGCTAATGGAGCCAAATTCTGTAAGACAGAGTCCTTAATTCCATGCCTATAACAAAAGCCACTGTGCTTCTGCAAACAGACCTTTGGGAAAGGACAACAATTTAAAAAACTGCATTCAAATTTATTTGAGGAGGAGATTAAAAGCTTTAAAAAGAAATTTAACTGGAGTCCCCTCCAGAGGAAAGCCTGCCTTTTGTTTGCCAGTGACTGTTCTGTCCAGCTGCTTACAGGCAGACCAGGCAGACCTTTCGTGATCCACCTTAGGGGAGGGAGGTCTGTGCTCTGTGCATGGAGGGTGCTGGGACTCAGGTGTCGAGAGAAACAGCTGCTGAGGGTGAGACACCCTTCTCAGCCGAGGCGATGGGGGAGGCATCACTACCGACAGGCAGTTTTGGACCTAAATCCAAAAAGAATAAACAGACTTAGTATTAACGACTCAGTGTATTGTTGTTTGCCAATCTGGTCTGATTGATAGACTCAGGAGTGGCCATTTCCATGAAACTTACAGTTCCAATATTTTCAGGCCAACAACGTGTTTTAAAAGCTGAAAAGTTTTTGCTTTTTTGCTACAGTAAAGCTTTTGCCGAGTGATATAATCTAATGAGATAAGAAAACACTCAGGCCAGTGAGTGTCCAGGCATAACCACTTTGGCCAAAGAGCAGAATAACAGTTAGCTCAAGTCTTACAGTTGTCAGGAGTCAGAAGACATATATGCATTCATACAGATGAAATTTAACGTGTCAGGGAAGCAATCAGTTCATTTTCAATGCCAGTAAAATTCTGTATAAATACATTCGACCCGAAACAACTTGACAAAATTAATTGCTTTCATATTAAATGAGTCAAATTACTTAACAAGAAAAATACAGGTATCTACAGCAATAATTGTAAGTGACAGTGTTTGAGTACTTACTCATTTTGAATGGCACTTGACTCAGATCTCTGACAGGAGTTAAGCGCTGCTAAGTATGGCTAAGGGAAGCAAAGCTTTGGGTTAAAGTCCTTGCTCCTCACTCAGCGATAGGTGCATAACTTGGAGAGTCCGTAGACCTGAGCTCCCAGTTATTTACGCAGCTTCCTAGATGGGTTGGGTTTTGTGTATGGTCTTAAAGTCAGGCAGGTAACGAGCAGTATCACCAACACGGGGTTGGTGGGTCTTATGATACTGAAATGGATTAATGTAGTCTGGTGGTTTCTTCTCTGGGTTTAGAGTGAGTGGTGTTTGAAGAAACTTGGTTGGGCAGTAAATATTGTCTGGGATCGGTTGTCCCTGTAGCCAGCTCTTGGTGAGACAAACATTTATTTTAACACATTCTCTTCACATATACTAATGGAGATTGATTTAGGATGTGGGTATTTGCCTGAAATCTGAGATGTATGGTATGCATGTTACCCTATATCCTTAACTCTAGTAATCAGTGTAAGGTATCCATTACCACAGACTGTGATAATCCTTCTACAAACACAAAATTATGATTTATGTATAACTATACTCAAAGAAAATTAAAGCTACGAATTAAATTATACAGATTGAGGAGGCATGGATGAATGACTGTCAGCATTATAATCTAGCTATTAAAATCAGATCTATTCAGCTGGTGATGCTAAGTAAGTGTCAGCCACTCCAGTATTTGCTTGGGAGACCACCCAGAAATTTCTGGTAGGGCACAAGCTAAGAAGCCAGGAACGAATCATTCTGGATAAATCCTTGATGAAAGCTCAACTACAGGTATTGATTGAGCTATCCCACCATTTGCCTAAGCAGAACAGCATACTGCTTCCCTGTCCAACTGGGGAAACACCAAATAAGATTAAGCCAAGTGGAAGTTCCAAACTGAAGACCTTTTCAAATGCCTTGAAGTGTACTAATTATAATGAACTTTCAGCCCGCCGTAGCTCAATATAGCCCATTGCCACAGTACTGTTTCCATACAGCACAACCCGGTAGGTGCAAATTGCTTCATTTCAGAGGATTTTCCACTTTTCCGGCTGAACATAGCAGACATAAAATCACATTTAGCCAAGAAAATATCCAAAAGAAGGCAAACGTTCAGATTCCTGGTCTAGTTCCCTAACTTCCCCATTCCATTTTGATGCCCTTGGTTAGCTTCTTGTCTTTGAACTCCTACTCTATGGGGCATGCTTTTACTGATTCCCTTGAAATATTTACTTGCTGGCCTACTCAGCTTTAAGACCATGGCTTTATAGCTGTAAAGTTTAGCAACCCAACTACAAACAAAAGCATAAAATTAACTCTTCTGTACTTATTTGACATTCTGACAACCAAATCAACACCTATACTAGATGTCAATTTTACAAAAGTGTGATGTGTGCTGGTGAAGCAAGGTTTGGGCCTTGGGTGCTGAGTGGAGCCTTGCCCATGTGAAAACAAAAATGAGACAATCTTTCACTGTTTGGACCACCCATCTGTGGTGGAAGGGAAATGAATGTTGACTAAAACCATATTAAATGCAGCCTTGTATTCAGCATAAATAGGCACTGTCATATTTAATAGAAGACAAGTACTGGGAGATGTCTGCAGGCTTTATGGCAGGTTTGCCTAATAAATACCCTCCAATTTCTGCAGCTTTTCTCATCTTTCCAAGCGGCTCATGGGTTAGGTATAGAAAGCCCTCAGAGCAGGATAAGGCTTTATACCAAGCACTGCCGAGCTGCAGAGGGCGAGAGGCGTGCAGGAGCAGAAGCAGCCGGTTGGGATGCACTGGGGAACTGCGTGATGTTGACGTTTTGCTGACTCTCCTCGCTGCCTGCGATAACCCGATGATTTCATTGCAGAAATCATTTACAAGAAGGAAGGCAGCCCTTCACCTTTATGCCTGTTGAAGCCAGATTTTCTTCTTATTCTTCATTTATCGATCACAGCATGTTTTAGTCTAAAATTATGGGTGCCATAATATTGCTGTTGCTAAATATGTGCCAAGCCTCCTGACTCGCCATAAAAAATCCTCTTGTTTCTCATTGACCCCCCACCAAAGCTTCATTTTTAACTTGTTTGTGAATCACTGTGGGCACTGAAACTCTTAACCTATTTCTTTCTCTGCACGCAGGAAGCCCAGGACCTTAAAGCAGGAATTTCATTTGTGCAGTAAAAGTACGCCTCATTAATGTGGCTTGGTCTTAATATATCCATTGGCGGAGCTGCACCTCAGCTAATACCTATGAAATGGAATGTATGGTAGCAAAGAAAGTTCTGATATAAGGAAGGTGAATGTGTTCATAATATGACACACTCATCTATTTGAAATTTTACTTTTAAACACTTTTCCCCATTCTTCCCTCATACTGCATAGTCATTGATAAAATACTATTTTCAGTTTGGTAATAAGCTGTACTGATTTTTTAAATGGAAATTGTATGACTTAATTTTTATGTCATCTTTAAGTATAAGCCTCACTTGAAGAAACTTAGTAACTCCACGGCTTCATGGGACCAATACGTAGGCAAAATTTGCTGAAGGAAAGCACGGAGTACATTTAGGGTACTCACTGGGAAAGGGCGAAATACAGCACCAGATCCTTTATTGTGCATGAGAAGGAGGAAGGAAAGGTTCAGATGGCATCCAGTATTTTACGTCAGGGAGGGAGAGATTTTACCCACCCAAAATGATCACACATCTCTTTCCCTACGCTATTGCAAAAAATTCCCACTCCTAAACTCAGACATATTTAAATACTTTGAAAGGGATGATTACTTCACAGGCCGTGTAGGACAGAAGTGGGAATTTAGGCAGATAATGAGTAGCCCGAGAAAGAAAGCAGCAAACTCTGCCTTTCTTAGTAGACAGGGAAAGCCAGAGAACCACGTCCCATTACAGTGAGCAATCACTAGCTACTTGGTAACCAATTAATAGTATCCCACTTGAAAATGTAGCAAATAATTAGTATTTAAAAGGATCAGTATCTAATAAGCTAGTATTCAAAAAAGATAGTAACAAACACTGAGTCTAGAATGGCTCTCTGAGATCCCGTGTTTCTGCAGCATGGGAGCCATTTGGGTGCAAAATCTGCAACAAGCGTGGCAACAGAAACACTTGTTGGTGAACAGTAATTGTCAGTTTGGTTAAAGTAAAGTGTCAAAAGACAGAAAGAAGACAGGTAATATGAAAATGTGGAATCCTTCAGAGCATCTTTACCTTCTACCATTTTACTGCCTACCTCCGATGTGCCCAGCTCACACTAGCGGGGCTCTGCTTTCACGTTTCTGTGACCACGTTAGCTTAAATGAAACGACAACAAACGTGAACCTGCTTCTTGCTGCCATCAAAAATAAAATGCTATCCTCCTTTTCTGAGAAAATTTAACGAACACTTTCACTCCAGGATTGCGTGGGCTTGGACAGAAAGCAGGGTCACGGTGGAAAAGGGGTATGGGCTTCCTGGAACCCTGCATCTCCTTGCTACTGAAAGCCTGTGAGGATTTGCTATTGAGAAAACATCATCACAAAACTCGCTGCAATCTGCTTTACCTCCCACAAAGGGTAAAATTTCTACAGTCAGAGGGAATAATCTCTTTGAATACTATCCTGTCTTGAAAATCCCATTTCCAGCCAAGACGAGTGAGAGGCTGGCAGCTGAGTGCCTGCTATAGCAACGTCTGACCTCTCCTGACAGCTCCCCGGCTCAGATTATTGCACCCAAAGGGCTGTGATGAGGCAAAGATGGCCACCTCTCCCAGGGGGAAGGAACAAAGGGTGAACCAATGGTGCTGGGATCACTCAGCTGCTCCTGCGCCTCTTTACATACTCAGGACACGCAGTTGCGGAGCTGACAAAGTCACATGAAGTCTGGCTCCCCTTTTCTTCTCTGTGAGAAAGCAGGTGCGTCTCCTCTCTGACTGCTTCGAGATGCTCCCACCAGGAACAGTCCTGCCGTCATCCTTTTAGAGCGCAGCACAGCCATTGAGGGAGCTGTGCCATTGGGCTGCTGTGCCAATAATAACAACCTTCTGCAGCTTTTTATGTCATATATCCCACATGGAGCCATTGCCTCCCAAACATCTCTACTATTTATGCGAGAAGTTGGACAACTGGGTATGTATTTGCCTCAGCAGGCCCCAAGTCTATAAAAAAGAGGTTCGGAGGACTCTGACTTTCTCCATCTCAGATCTGATTAGAAAGAATTGCCCTTAGAACTAGCACAGAGAAAAGCGGGAAGCATTTTCCAAAGTCAAACCCAATGATTAAATCAGGAGGAACAGAGAATCGCCGTTCTGTTACGAGCAGCTGTACGCCTACACCCATACCTACTATGAAATGAAATGAGGTGGATGGCTTTCCTTATTTCACAGGAAGGTAAATATAATAAGATGGGCCAGGACTTCTTTGCTATGAAAGTTCGCATCCTTTCTAATTAGAAGGCAAACTTTATTAACCAAGCTGCCACGAGGAGAAATATTTTCCGGAGATGCAGTAAGCCCGGCTGCAAAACTGAATAGTCTGTTTAAAACGCAAACCCCGGCAGCTCCGTCGCTTCTGCTCGGCGCAGCCTCCGCTCTCCTTCCCTCCCTCCTGCCCTAATGCCACCTCGTCTGGAAAAACAGCTTTGACGGAGCTTTCCAAAGGGGCTGCCGAACGCGGGACCCCGGCGAACCGAACGCTGGCTCTGCCGCCGGCGGGAGGGGTTGCATGGTCACGGTGGGTCGGGACGGGGCGGCGGCGGCGGCGGGGAGCGGTGTGAGGAGCCGGCGGGGGGCAGCGGGATCGGGAGGGGTGAGCGGGTCGGGGGGCGGCGGGG
>VYZM01005634.1:116766-148901 GCA_013398915.1 Dromas ardeola | reverse complement strand
CGGCGCCCCGCGGCATCTCGGCACAGCCGTGTCCCCCCCCACCCGTGTCCCCGCAGGGTTCCCCCAGCCTTTCTCGCGCTACAGGGACGGCGTGGACCTGCCCAAAAGCCAGGTATGTCCCCTTTGCCTGCCCCGTCGGAAAGCGGGGCGCGGTGGAGGTGTGGGGCAGAGCCGGTCCTGCCCCGGGACTGGCCGAGGGAGGTGGGAAACGAGCCGGGAAAATGAGGCAGGAAATTGGTAACCGGCGGGAAATCTCCTATGGAAGCCTTGGGGTGGGCGGTAAAGAGGGTAGGGAAGCTGAAGCCCTTCGCTGCGCCTGGGAGGCGGATGGGGCAGGCACGGGCAGGGACGTGATCCCGAATAGGGTAACGGGGTCAGCAAACGCCAGGCGGGCTAGTAACCAACCAGTCCCGGCTCCCTGGGCTCAAGTGCAGGTCCCAAAGTGTGAAAGCCCCACTGTTAATGTCTGATCTTTACTTTTCAAAGCAACTGGCGCTGTGTTTCAGTCAGTGGATGGAACTGTCTAATCAACCCCAGGTAAATTGGCTTTGGTCATCTGTTTGATCTGCTGGGACTCTCTGTCAGACATCCTAATTGCCCCGTGTAACCCTCGGCATCGGTGGCTGCAGGTGGCAGAGCCTCCTCCGGAGAGCCAGCGGCTCTGGGGAGCAGAGCAAGTTTGCTGCTGTATGCTGGTGTATGCTCTCCTCCCCGCAGAGCTAACCCGGTCCTAGACGAAGGAAAAAATGTGATTTTCTTCCCGTCACAGCGGGAGCTAGCACTGAAGCAAGAAGTGCCGGTCGGTGCTGTCGGAGTTCCAGGCAGCATCCTGCCTGGTCCCAGCTCTGCGGTGGTGGGTGGATGGTGCTCAAGAGGAGCGGGGAGCGAGGGGGAGGTTTCGCCGCTCGCTTCTGCTGTGGTGTCTGGCCAGGAGCTTGCAAACACTTTAGACAACTGAATAACTTTGAAAGACCAGCCCCACTGCGTTTTATACTGAGCCCAAGGGTCATTTTCATTTTCGAAGAGGGGAGAAAATCTTTGTAGGATCAGAAATCACGTGGAATTTTTCAGCATTTTGTGCAGATTTTTTTTTTTTCTTTTGGAAATCTTTCAGTTTTGTAAAGCAAGACTGATGGAAAATAGTTCCCAGAGCCAGTCATTCAGGTGTCTTCTGTTTTACTTCCTTTGGAGCTGTAGTTATTTCTTGTTTAATGTGATTGCATGCATCAGCAAACCCTGGTCTTGTGGCAGTGAGTATGGGACAATGTATTTCAGTATATGGTTAAAGATTATAGTACTGACTGACTGAAATGTGTATAGATGAAACTGAGTGTAGATTAAATATGCCAAAACCCAAACCTATTTGTAGAACACTTAGCAAATGTACTTTAAATAGAAGAGGCTGATTTAAGTCTCTATAGCAAAAGACCATATTGTAGCCATTAGTAGTATTGTGTGTATTCTTATACAAAATACTAGTCTTTCAGCTCATAGTAGCTTCAGTAAGTCTTGCCCTGCTCTCAGTGGTTTTAGTGGAACCGTGTTCAATTTGCGCTGGGATCAGAATCAAGCCTGTTCTCTGTTAAACCACGTACACCACATCCTCCCAGTGAATGTATTAAAGCACTATTTGGTTTTGCAGATCTCCAGCACTGTTTTGGATCTTTGTTATTCCATATTCAACAGTATGCATACAAATGAGGTAAGGTGTAATTGCTTCTTTTACTTCAAAGCGTCCCCTCCCTCCTTAAACTTAAAAAACAACCCCTCCAAAACAAACTTCTTGACATTTCTCTCCAAACAATAATGTATAATCTAGTATCATCATGGTTTAGGAGACGTAGGAGAGTATATAATTTTTTTTTTCTTCTTAGTAGTTTGCATGTAATTCTTAACTCCATTAAATTATATATCAAACTGCTGGTTTTTTCACCAATTCAGAGCTCAAGAACCAAAACATACGCTTACAGATGTGGTCAGTATTTTAACCTGACCCTCACTTTTGAATAATAGAGGGCTAAATATGCTAAAAATATATGCAACTTTGGATCGAAAGCATACTGGATGCTTCATGCTGAACATGGAGGCATATGAGTTGCTTTGCTGATTTTAATACTTTACTTGAGCTTGTTTTTTGGATTTCTGAGTCAGATCCAAAAGATTAAGTTGAGGCGTTACTGAGTATAGCTCGTCCTCATTGGTGCAGTCATTGGACCTAGCTCAATGCCAGTTCTGCTTTATATCACTTTTTTATTATCACCAGTTTATTAAGAGCCTTACCAATAAAATTCACTCAGCCTTTGGGTATGTTAAAAAGGCCAATTTACTTGTGGAGTTTGAGTCCTTTGGTTTTTGAAATCATGAGTAGAGCCTTCAGGACAATAATAGAAAGTATTTTGACGTGTATTTCAATATCTGTACTTGCCAGTGTCTTTAGCTTATTATAATTCCAAGCATGCTCTCCTAAAGCAGCCATGAAGCTCTACAATACAGAAGTTGATTGTATAAAATATTCTAGGATTTCAGTCTTAAATATCTAATAAATGTTTTGAGTTCAGTATAGATTCCTATACTTCTGCAGCTTAGCTAGTGAGGGGACATCCAAAATCATCAGGTAACTTTGAATGGAGCCCTATTTCTGGTTACTATTTTAGGTACTAACTTTGCAAAAAAAATTCCCCCTCTGTTATGCATCCTCAGGATTGGGAGCTGGATCTCATACAATATCCTTTCAAGAGACATGACTGATATTAGCTACATACCTGCAATATGATTTCTCACTGTGGCCTGATTAAGTGGTAGATCAAATCTAAGTGTGAGATATGGAAAAAAAGAGCAATGCAAAAAGTACAGATTTTCCCCCAGCTGGTCAAATCTCTTATAGCATGAAGCTGTGCTTTCTCAGCCCTGAGGAATCTTGAGAAGACACTGCAAACACAAGTCTATATGTATTACACCCAATGAAACGGTTATGAAATCCTACTGATTTCAGCTGGCCTTCAACTCTCTGCATGATCCCATATTTGTGTGGATTTCTAAAAACGTTTTGATTCAATCACATTTATAGATTATGTAGAGAAGGTAGATGGTGTTTCAAGAGAAGCAGTGATGCCTCAGCACTATGAAAGGCGAAGTCAATGGCAATTTTAGCATTAATGGGACTTGAACTCCATCTGGGGAACTTAAAATCTTTTGGGAGAGCTAACAGACTATTTGGTTTCAATGTCTGGTCTTTGGGTAAATCTTGCAGGTGGCACTTTCAAAGGAATCAAAAAGGACTAAATATCTAAACCCAGCAACACCACAATCACCTCCATAAGAATTTGAAATTTCCATCTTAAAGTCAAGCCGACCCATTGTTTAGAAGCTCTGTTTTTACCATGTTTCTTCCACATAGTAAACTTTAATCTGTTATAAATTAGCTAGGATATTTGAAACTGCAGGGTAAGTCATGGGTTACTCTCTCTTTGATCGGTATGCAATAATCATCTTGGAACAAACCCAGCGTTCACGCTATCTCTTTGTTGTAGCCTCCACCTTTGCATCCTTTAAAGCACCTTGATCAAGCAAGCGCTTTTTTCTTCCACAGTATTTCATAGCCCTCTAAGTTGATATCAGTTGCTCTATAAATCATTGCCTCGAGGCTTGAACCAAGAAGAGTTTAACAAGAGGAAATCCTCATCTCATACCCTGAATCTTCATTCCCTCTTTCTTGCTTGTGTGCTCTGTCCTTTTACATCCCTCCTCTCCAGTTTCCCATCTGCGTGCTTTTCCTGTGTTCTCCTCCCTTGTCTTCACATCCTTGCACATTCGATGTGCTGGTTTTTCCAAGCCCGCCCCAGGTAACTAAACCCGTTCACTGATGTAAGGGGGGCTGCGGCGCACAGAAGGATCAGGCAGCCCTGCTGCCGTCAGGAGGGCTCCCAAAACCAGATATACCAGACCGCACGTTCAGAGCTTTGTTAGACTCCAAGCTCAGTCTGCTCCCGTGAAGTTATGGGGAGGTTTCTATTCCTTGATGTGAGGCTGAGTAGAAAAATGAGCAATTTCACGAAGCATAAAGGGTGCAGGGGAAAGCTTAAAACCAGCAATCGTGCCTGGGTTAAAACCAAGGCCAGTCTGAAAGGTGGAGAGCAGCCACATTTTAACAAGGTAAGAGCTATCGGTACAATTCAAGCCTGAGGAATGGAGCTGCCGGAGCTCTGCTTCACCTCCCAGAGCATGGCTGTGCTTTGCTGTACGGCGAGGGAAGCGTGTAGAACGATGGTAACAAACGGGGTAACGCTGGTTAAGGCAAGATTTAAAATCAATCTTTCAAAAGATTCGTTTGCAACTGTTCTCATGTCTGTGACGCATAATATTCTCTCCTTTCTCACATGGGGTGGAGATGGAGTATTATCAGTGATGGAGGATTACTGTAACAAACCAAAGAAATGACAGCATCTTGATTAACTTACACTGTCCGCTTGCAGGAATCACAGATTGCTGCTGCAAAGTTTACAAAGAAGGTACGTAAATGCGAGGACAAGCGAGTAGCAATGGGCGGGGAACTATGGCCCTTTCCCTGTATCTTTTGCTGCTTTTTTTTAAAGTCAGCTGTCAGTGGTTGGGAAGTGAACTGTGCTGACCCTGCTTCTGCAAAGCAATCCACCATGTGTAAAGCTTTTATACATTTTTTTCTAAAGCCCGTGAATCTTTAATTATGGTAATTTAGTATATTTACACTAGACAGAATAGATAGTTCTTGACAATGCCCTTTGGGTATTAATTTTTAATCAGCATTCCAGATGAATGGGCAGTGGGGACTATCAACATCTTGTTGTTTGCATGCTGCTGAAAAAGGCCCTGAATTATTGATATTCTGATGGAATGACACCAAAACTTGTCAACAGATCTATGGAACTGAGTTTAAAGTATTTTGTTACTGTTTGTGGTTTGTTTTGTTTTTTTTTACAGGATAGTCATGGGGCTCTGGGACGGCCTTTTTTCCTTTTCAGGGTATCTGAATTTTACTCTTTAAAGATTCTGAATTACAGACAATGCTATATAGCCATAGACAAACAGCTGTTTCCCTTCACAAATTCTTCCTGCACTGGTTTTGAGTGGAGGCCAAATATCCCTTGCTTGAAAGCTTAGGGAGCCATTTGCTTAAAAACCTCTGGTTCAACTAAACAATGACAAGATAATGAGATCTGGGGTAGTAACGGATTAAACACTTTTTTATTTGAAGAGGTAGCTCTGCAAATGTTTTTATCTTGAGCCAAATCATCCAAAGACAAAAGTAGTACGTGGCTTGTATCTCTGAGACTGACGAGATGCACTGATACTAAATGCACCAGATAAAACGTGCATGAGCTGAATGTCCACTTGGTCTGAAAGGTCTGGCCAGTAAGCGATGGCATACTCCGTAACAGGGTGAAAAGCCAAAGCAAAATTATGGACATCATCATCGCTTCTCTCATGTTTTTCACCCATTGGCTTGCGGAACTTTGTCACGGTCTAATGCAGAATATGCTGGTTTAGACACACTCTGTGATTAACACCAAACCAGTTTTTAGGAATATCTTCAACATGTTAAAAAAAAGTTATAAAGTAGGTCGTAGCAGGTAACCAAGGTCCCAGTTCAGCTGTCATTTACATTTTAGCTTACTTCAAGAGCGTCCGACCAGGTACTTTCAGTGCTGGTATTTGTATGCTCTTTCTTTGGCATCTACATAGTACCCCAATGAATTGGGACCAAGACCGTTAGTATTTAAATAATTAAAGCCAGATTGTTTAGCTGTTTGGACAGAGGCTGAATGAATATTTCTCAGATTCAAAGGCAAACCCACCCTGCATGGATCCCCTGGTATTTGACATGTCGTCCCTTTAAAGGAAATCTTATTGCAGCCTTCTTATGTACTCTGCATGATGAAGATGCATTTTGGTGTGCTTATAAATATGGCATCTAATATTTCTGCACAACCATCTAATTACTGTATTTTTCAGCCTCGAAATGGAAGAACTATCGAAGGCAGCGGTAAGTAGGTAGCCAAAAGTGACAAGAATTTGTTCTATTTCTTTCAATAATAATGATCCTCATGACAGAAGGAATTACTGCTAAGTACTACAAACCTAGTACAAACCTAGTACCCACGTGGATGTTTCATATGGTCGCTAGGAGGTGTCTGGGCAGAAATGCATTTTTTTTCATGCTGGGAGACTTACAGTGTACGGTCTTGAAAAAAGATTGTTTCCTTCTCTCTTTAAGGTTGAGTAAGGAGGAGCTTTCATCCTCTGCAAAATGATAGAAATGCTACAGAAATTACAAAGTTTAAAAACAGAGGGTGTAAATTGTGCTTGGAACACAAAAGCTAAACTTCTCTCTTCTCCAAAAGACCTTCAGTCACCTAATCCTACATGAGAGCCCACTAATACAGATCTCTGGATGCAGGTGGAAGTCATCCTCACATCAGAATTAGGACCCCTTTTGAGGTAAACGTTAGCTAGAAAGAGCAGAGGTGGGGATGTAAGGAAGGAAGAGAGTGAGACCTAGCACTTGCATATCCATCTTTGAAAGTGTCTATTAAAGCTCTTAGTGAGCTTTAATGGGAACTGGACAATGTACATGTGTCCCCTCTTTCAGTCTCTCTTCTTCTGGTCTTTTACCCCACAATAATAGATAAACGTTTTCTGCTTGCCACGTAAGAATTACTTCCAGCTGTTGACTGAAAGGGTTGGGTTTTTTTTGGGACAGAAGTAGGATAGGAAAGAAAAACTGCGAAGAAAATGCACACAAAGAATACTTTTGCTGTATATTCAGGATTAAACCATTTCAGAAAGAAAGGAACCAAAAACTTGGGAGAGTGCTGCAGAGCACCATCGTTACTTGCGTGCTCTGGTCTTAGGCACTGCTCTGGGCATCCTTTGCTTCTCATGGATCAAAGGAAGACAAGGAAGTAGATGGATCTCTGGTTGAGCCAGAGCAGCCGTTCTTGTGTTGTTAGGTACACATGTGTGCAGGAAATGTTTCATAGCTATGAAACCTGTAGGGACAGGTAGTGCTGCCCAGGTCTGGTTAGAAAAACTGGAAGCCTGAGCTGACAGCCACTAGGATAAGCCAAACAGAGAGAAAGTCCCTATTGGTTTTTGGGCAAAACGGTTCAAAAACAATTAGAGTAAACTTGCTTCACAGTACTCTGTGTGAAGTACTCTGCTGTTAGCAGAATTGCTATTCTGTCCAACAGATCTCATTAAATGGCTAGTGTAGAAGCCACTGCTCTATAATGATGTCCTAGCATTATATATAGCAGTAAATTTTATCCACAGCCAACCCATCTGCAAGATGCATGCCATGCCTCCATACCATAAAAGATGGACAGTGGAGTTAAGACATGGTGGAAAGAGAACTGTGTGAGGAGAGAGGATTCATGTTTGAGTACAAATAACAGAGCTGGGCAGTTATCCAAACTTCCAAACTCTCATCCATTTTAATCTTCTGGTGCTAGAATTTGAAGCTATTTCATTTCTAACTTTGAGAAGGACCAGACATACGTAACTGAATGCCAAGTTATATTCAGACCAACCATCTCAACATAAAATACGGTATTGTGTTAATTTGTTTCAGAGTACCATGGAATATGAAGTTCGTGGGTCAATTTACCGGCTTGATGACTTGGTTTATGTAAAGAAAAGAGACTTGCTGTTGCACTGGTTATCTGTTATGTGACTCAGTTGTCTGGAATTTGCTGTTCCGTGTAATAAACTTGCAATGATTAATTCTTCTTCTTGTCCTTTTTTATTGAAGCAGGTCCTAGATTTCATTGGGTTGTAGTGTAGCATTGCCTGGTTCCAACTGCAATCAAAGGAAATCAATCATCTGAATATAATTTTAAAATCCAACAGTGCATTTTATATTTATAACATCTTCTTTAATAGGGTCATGAATGATAAGCTTGCCCTTTTGACTAGATTAATATATTTCCCCAGCATTTCAGAATATGCATCCCAAACAGCATGATAAGATACTAAAATCTCATGGACATTTTAATTATTTAATTCTTATTTTGAATAACTAAGTGGTCGAGTATGATAATTGATGAATCCAAAGCACTTTGAAAGAAGCGAAACAAGTGCTGTGGTTACACACAGGCACTATTTGATCAGATGATGTATTTTTTTCAGCGTTGCCTTACTGGCTATCATAAAGCACAAGCGAGTGGCTTCTGAGAGATATTCTGAACATCTGCCCTTTTTACTGAAATCATACATTTAAACCTGTGATGCAGCCAATTGTGCTTGCACTGTATGGCGTGGGGTGTTGTGTTTTGGTAGGTGGAGACATTTATGGGCAGAAAACAAAGTACTAAGCAGTTATTCCCTTAAGAAGAAAAGATCATAATAAAAGCCAGGGCCTGGGGATACACACCAGCGTGGAGTTCCTCAACAGAGTGTCCCACAGCATTGGCTTCCTGGAGCCCTTCCTTGGCTAGTCCATCCTAGTACCACAGCATGGTGCCATCTCAGTTATGCTGTCACAGCCACATGTGAACTGGATTGGGGAACTCTTCTATCTTTAAAATCAAACCCTGAGAAACCTGTAGGGTTTGGGTTTTTTTTTTTAGGAATTTTTGACTGGATTTGGGCTGTACTAACATAGGTTTGGCTGGCAGATAGAGGGAAATGATGAGTTATTTGGCAAGTGTTAGACCACATCTAGGGTAGAATGTCCAGTTTTGGGTCCCACAATACAGGAAAGACATGGACAAGCTGAAGGGAGCTCATGGAGGGATTCCAAGGTGGTGGGGGACTGGGACACTTACCTCATGAGGAGATGCAGGGGCAACTGGGCTGGTTCAGCCTGGAGGAGGGTTCAGCCTCGCTGGAGGAAACAGCTAAGCCAAATGCAAGTAGTGGGGATGCACCATGATAATGCGAATAAGCATGAGATAATGATACAAAAGCACATCGATGGCATTTCTGGCCTGTTTCATCTCAGATACCAAAGCTGAACAGTATCAAGTTTTGCTCAGTTCTGCATAAACATTTGTACTGGTTTTCGCTGCAATAGAGTTAATTTTCTTCACAGTAGCTAGTATGGTGCTGTGTTTTGGATCTGTGGCCAAAACACTGTTGATAACACAGGGATGTTGTAGCTATTGCTGAGCAGTGCTTGCACAGCCTCGAGGCCTTTTCTGTTTCCCACCCCACCAGCGTGCAGGCTGGGGGTGCACAAGAAATTGGGAGGGGACATAGCTGGGACATCTGACCCCAACTGACCAGAGGGATATTCCATACCATATGACGTTGTGCTCAGCAATAAAAGCTGGAAGAAGGAGAAAGGGAGGACATTCGGAGTGATGATGTTTGTCTTCCCAAGTCACTGGTAAGCGTGATGGAGCCCTGCTTTCCTGGAGATGGCTGAACACCTGCCTGCAAATGGGAAGCAGTGAAATTTTCCTTGTTCTGCTTTGCTTTAGCTATTAGTCTGTGTTTATCTCAACGCACGAGTTTTCTCACTCTTACCCTTCGAATTCTCTCCCCCATCCCACTGAGAGGAGTCAGTGAGCGGCTGCGTGGGGCTGAGCTGCCTACGGGGGTTAACGCACAGCCGGGCTGTGCCACAGGCAAGTCGTGCTGTGCTCTCACGATCAGCAGTGGCTTCCTCCACCCACAGCAGGTTTCAAGAGTAACATCTATTTGGGCCTTGAAACTGGTTAAATAAGACTGATAAATAGGTGGTAAATTGCAGGTGTGGAACTAGCTTAGGTTCCTCGGCCGTATTTCGGTAGTAACTGTGGCTCCAGGAGAGCTCTTGTTCACTGCTCAGTGGAAACCTTTGCTCCCTGGAGCAACACAAGTGTCACCTGTGGAACAGAGGAGATTAATAATATCAAAAAGTAAAGGTCATCCCTGGTCTGAAACTCCTTCTGAACAGTCTTCTATTGCAAAACCCATAGCAGAAATCGAGGAGCGCAGACACAGATGAGAAAAACAATTAGAAGCACAGAAAAACTTCTGCAAGAAAAAGAAGTGAAAGCTCAGTTCCCGTTGTCAGCAAGAGAAGAGAGAAATAAAGAGTGACAGGATGAGGTATACAAAGCATTGAGTGTGTTTAGAAGAGTCAATCCAATACTTATCCATCCTCTTATAATAAAAAGGAGCAAGGAGGGAGACTCAATTACACTGAGAAGCAATACATTTAAGCTGCAAAGGGGATTTTTTTTTTCTAACAATCAGCTCCTGAAACCAGTTGCCACAGCTTAGGGCAAGCCATTAGAGACAAAGGCAGGCGTGTTCAGGAGCGCACACCTTCGTGCCACCTAACTTGCCTCAAAAATCACTTTAGGCCAGCCCAGGACCCCCTGCGTTAAAAACCTGGGCTGCTGGAGCTGGGCTCGGCCAGGCATTGCTCAGCAGAGCGCACAGCGAGGGACCTGGAAATGTGCCCCCCAGCCTCACGACGTGCCGCTCACCAAAGAGCCAGAGCACGAAGCACCAGAGGAAAAACCTCTTGGCGCTTTACTTCACTTTCTCCAGTTCCTTCGTGCTCAGGTGCCTCGGGCAGCCTCACTCCCCTCTCGGCTCCCACAGGGAAGAGCACACTTACTAAATCTCCAGGCGATGGCAAGCTGGGAGGGACGGCAAGTGCTGGAGGACAGAGTCGGCATTCAGAATGGTCTTGACAAAGATACATCTGGAAAAAATGTCCAGGGCTCGCTGAGGATGAAAGGACGGTATCGCACGTGCTGAAGAGTAACCAGTTGCAGCTTTGCAGCAAAGAGGATGGGTAACTGTAGGCAGTCAAATAGCACAGTGTTGGGGAGAACACAAAAATATGATGTGGAAGGAATAAGAAGCTGTAGAGACTCTGGCGTGGGAGGTGTCGCGCTACTGATTCTTCACGTACAGAGTGAAGACTTCACGTACAGAGTAGCACTGGAGAAGAAAGAGGGGGACGAACAGCAGAGAGCCCAGCAGAGAGGAAAGGCAGAGGTTAAGGAAAGCTGGGACCCTGAATAAAGTGAGGATGCTTTGCAAGATGGAAACTTTGAAGAAGGGAATGACAAAATGCTTCATTTTAAGCGTACCACTCCTGGCAGTATCCACCATGCCCATGGATGGAAACTGCCAGGAGAGGTAAGCTTAAAATGAAGAAAGATTCACATTAAATCTGACAATTAGGAGAATGAAGCACCAACTGGTCAGCAGATACCTTTTTTTGGTCATAAAAATTCTCTGACACCTCACTTGGACTCTAAGTTACACAAGTCCCAGCTCTGAAATAACTGCAAGTAGCATTTTCTCTCCTCAGTGTTACATCATAGTGCAATGTTTATTCCTAATTATGTTTCATTTAATGAAAGATTAGTACCATTGTTTTGCTGAATATCTAGCACACTTCAGATAGAAGTTGCTCTGTCTGCGTCTGAAGAAGTGGAAGATTCAGTCTTAGAGAGCCCAGCACTTATACTTTACATACTTTTACCTTTTGATCACACTTGTCACCCTAACAGCTGTGACAAGTGGCACCTGACTCGCAGACCTGTATGTGTCTGGAGCTGCAGGGCAGCCCTGGGAAGGACATCGTCTTTGCTTGTGTAAAAACACTTGTGTAAAATGAGAGAAAACATGCCAGCATGGAAAAGGAAACATATGTGTCACTGAAAAAATGTAAAAGCCCATTTGTGACCTGCAAACTCAGACTGCACACAAACTGGAGTTCTTTGAAAACACGACGAGAGGATTGAGATGACTGACCATGAGGAATGACAAATGGCCAGTGAGATAGCTGCCATGTAGGCATGACATGAAATACCATCTAGGAACTAAAACCACATCAGCTGACTGCTTGTCTCATCTTCACAGTTCTCAGCTGGTAATGGGACAGAAAGACCTGCAGAAACTGCAAATCCCTGCTGGAGATTTAAAACCATTTGCTTAACATAGCCAGTTGGGCAGATGATAGGCAGCTGCTTGACAGGCTGTCCAAAAGCTGGCAGCGCCCTGTTCCAGCTTTCCTAGTGCACGTGAAGCTGCCGAATGAACTCCAGCTGCAAGATAGATATGCTTATTATTCTAAACACAGCAACAAACTGTTGATTTCTTTGCTGGGATCTTAGAGTCAAGCAGTGACTGCAGGATCTCTACTGGCAGCCAAGAGGGATGCTGATGTGGAGATGGCTCTGAAGACTTGTCTTATCTGTTCCAGACAACCCACCCACTGCAATTGCCACCCCTCTATCTTATTAAACATGTTAAAAGCATGTGTTTGACCGGGTTGGACTGCATAAACTGTCTTAATCTATACATCTATCACCCTGATATATTTCTGCGCTGAACAACTAGAAGTAGCTGCCAAGTCTTCTTCTCCAGTCATTTCTGGACCTGCTTTTTCCACAGTGCAGGAACAAAAATGTGACTGATCTCACAGCTGGTTATGATTCACCATCTAAAATTTTGACATTTCTCTGGGGCAAAGAACCTTGCACACCAAATGTCATCTATGTATTAGCCTTAAACCTGCTGTGAGATCAATAGAGAAAGTCTGAAGGAGAACATACAGCAAACTTGAACGAAAAAGGTTTTTAATATCTTTACCACAAAGCCTCTGCACCCAGAGGTTTCTATACAGCAGTTCAGGTAATATCTGCTGAATTACTGCATGGAGGCGGGACGCATGCACATAAATGCATGCTTCTGGAGTGTAGCTATCTAAACATCAACCAGCAAAAGACCTAAATATGAACTAGAACTTCCAACCAAAATGGCAAGAGTGCAGAATACACATGAACCGACCTCAGAGCACAAAGGACCGGCAACCATGTGTGACCCATCAGAAAAGTAACAAAATCCAGGAGCCTCATTCAGCATAGGACCGAGGTCATGTTTCCTCTCATGACCCCAGAGTGCAAGGATGTGCCGCAGCCACCCAGCCTGCTGGGCGTCTTGGCCTCTCCAGGGACTACACCAGAGACTCTGCTACGTAAATAAACACCAAAAACAGCCTTTGGTTATAACTTGGTAGTCTTACACCACATCTTTTCCATCATTTCCACAGCTGTGTATAGTCTGTAGAGTTCCACAGACTATGCAGAATCTAAGATAACCCAAAGTCACTGTTTTGTGACTTGCAGTAGAGCTGGCCCTTGACTTCCAAGAGGCCAAGTGTGTTCAGCATTGCAATATTGGGACCGGTCAGCAGAGGGCAACGCCAATATGAAATTTGTGTTGCTGGAAGCGACTCTGCCGAGCAGCGACCGATAGTGCCCTGTGCTTGGTCCGCTCCTCACCCGGGTAAGGCATGAGTTCAGACTTTGTACTCACCTGGACAAAGCTCGCCGAGGCCGTAACCTGGGATATTTCCTTTCCTTATGAAATAAGCAAAGGCGACAGGAGATGGCAAGCTTACAAACACACAAATCTCAGCGCAGCGTGAACTGCAGGCACTCCACACAACTGAGACATCCATCAGCAGCATCAGTCCTCGAGGCAGGTAGAAGAAAAAGAGCTTTTCCAGGCATCATTTCATCTCCGTGCTTCCACCTGCCCACAGCTTCATTGAATTGTGGAGTACCATGTACACACATTTTCTAATGCGTGTTATTGGAAACATCCATTTTCCTTGACAGACAATTGCACCATACCACAATTGAGTTAGAAAAGTAATGCTACGTCAAGATAAACGTGTTTTGCAGCACCGGTAACAAGAGAGGTGCCAGGGGAGCTGTGTTTTGAAATTTTTCATTGCTTTGCTTTACAACTAAGTCACATACCAGCGCCAGCTACAGGTGACCAGACCCAAGCTGAAATCTGTAGCATGGGATATGAGAGAACTAGTCATGTGCAAAACTACCATGCAATTAATGTTTTGTTTTACCAAAGTAAACGAGCACTTCTGTGATCAACAGAACTAGCAAAGCTATTTCTATGAGATTTGTACTTCAAGGAGGATCTGCTATATTGTATTTAATGAAAGATAGTTTTTATTATAATTTCATTACTGTAATTTCATTCTGTGGCCCTTATTTCTGTCAGGGCATACACTGGAGCTCTGTCTTTTACAGAGCTACCTATTTCCATGTAACTGGTAGGAATCAACTTGTGGTTTCAGTTCTCCATCATATTTGCCTAGAACCGCTCAGCAGGTTCAGAAGCTAATAAATGAGGACAGATGGATTAGCAAGCAAATGGTGCGCTGCCACAAATGTTGTTTTCTTAGGAGAAAAGCCAAAAACTTAAGGGAGTAAGGCAGCTGAGTAGGGAGTGCATAAAATGGGAAACTGGATGTTGGCTCTCTTGATGTATAATGGTAACCCTACATTTCACTGAACCGCTAAAGGGTATGGTTTCCATACTCACCAAGTGCTTTGTTGAACAGGGGCTTACCCGTGCGTATGAAGTGAAGCATGTGCCCTACTGAAATGGCACCTTTCCACCTGACTCAGCTTCCCCCTTTGTGAAACATGGGTATGGTTACTCAGCCTCAAAGTTTTGCTATCATACCCAGTTCATTTCTGTTCAGAAACAGCTTCAAAATCCTCAAGAGTTCTATTAATCAACCTGGATAAAACCCCGACCTTCTAATGAAGCCAGATGTTGATGATCCGGATATTTGCCTGAATTTGTTCCCAATTGCTATGTCTAGAATAAATAGTGATATTAATTACCGTAATAGCCTACTCATATTTGTTCCCAGAGTTTGCCTCCCAATCAAATGAGAGAATTTACCCTGAGATGTAAATTTATCCTCAAATAAAAGCTGTTATCCTATTACTGTAATGCATCATTATTTATCAGTGTAATTAGCCCTGCTCCAGTAAATGTTTAAGTACTCCTCAGCATACGTTTTGCAAAACCAGGTGCCAAAGCCAAGTTCTGCATTCATCCTGTCCAGACCAGTAACACCTCTAATGGAAAAAAACTTTTCTCATTGTTCTACCCCCAGGTTTCTGAGTATCTATCATTTCGCTGCTGATGTGTTACAAGGCAGCACTGAAGTGTCATAACTGTGTTTGTTTCTTCTTCAGCAACAGACGTTTGATCTCTTGGTGGCCCCTGCCAGGGCTGGGATGAAGCTTAATGAGCTGCATTCACTTTTAACAAGTGCTGTGGAAGGAACAATACGTCTGGAAAATATCAGTGGTCCTGTTGAGTCGGTAATGGGACAGCAGGTATAAATGCACATCCAGAACGGCTGGAAAGTACCCTGACATTCATCTTGCTTGACGACCTTTATACCATAAACGAAAGAACATCACCCAGTAATTCCTGCCACTAAGGGAATTATTCTTTGTTTTGCTTTATTCTATCATGAAATGCTACTTCACACAATAAATTTTACGTTCACTTCCTGCTGATATTTATGCCGCTCTTTCCTTCACTGGCTACATCTCTCTATTTTTACAGCATTTTCATCTCTGTTCTCCTATTTCATAGTTTCTCACCACTTCATCCCCATTTCTTCCAACAACAACTTCTACTTTAGCCCTTCCTCCCGCATTTGCCCTGGCATGGAGTGTCCTGGTACAGACAAAGGAGGCAAAGGGTATGCTCTGAGGAGGAACATGCTGTGAAGCAGGGACCAGAGCAAGTTGCCTTTGAGAGGAACTGTAGATTGTTAATGCAGTGAAAATAAGTTAAAAGCCCCTGGATGTGGAAGAGTCATTTTGTTTTTTCAAAACTTACAAAAATGACGATTACAAAAATTTATGGCTCAATGAGGGAAAAGAGATGGATTACGGAGCGTAGAAGGGGGAGTAGACCCCTTCTTAAGTTCTTAATCGGCTACTCATTTCTGCTGTGGACCAGTACTGAATTTGTAATCTGTGCTAAAAGAAGAAACAGGGCTTCACCAGTTTCTGGATCTTTTGCCATGATTTCAGAGGAAGGAAGACTAGGTCTATCTGAAGAGAGAGCAATCTTCAAAAAGAAACATCTTAGAGACATGAGGAGTCCCAATGTGTACATCTTTGAATTTCTCAGAAGAATGCTTCAGTTGGCAGTATTAAATGATGGTGAAGCACTCAGTTCTTCACAAGGATATCATTTTACCAGGAATTAGTATTGCTGCCATTGTCTTCTCATGGAAGGCAGCCCCTTAGGCCCATCAGGAGGCACAAGGGAAGTGCTCAGCCAGAAGTAGGCCATGATCCACATCTCAGAACAGTTTCACACCAGCGTATCTCCACCAATACAAACAGATTTAAACCTAAGTCATAGTGAAACTCGGGCCCATGTGATAACATGTAGAAAGCAGCTCCCAGACTGGTAAATAGAAAGCACGTTGAGGCAAGATTCCTGGGTCTACTACTGAATGGTGTCCCAGTGAGCAGGATAAATGTACAGGGTGCCCTGGACAAGTTGAGTCCCAGGTATGTTATCTGATGTGTTACAATGACCCTGAAAGGACAGATCAATAAGGGAAAATTACATCTGAAATAAGTAAGGATGTTAAAACTTGGGAAGGGAGAAGGATAAGTGACAGATGCTTAATGTTTCCCCGACAGATTCATGGGCTGTGTTTGTGTTCCCTTACAGCAGCGAGCACCTTCCTTGATGAATTCAGCTAGCCAAGTATGATTTAAGCCTCATCAAGCAACTGCATGGTGTTTGAATGAAAAGAGAAGCTCACAAAAAGATCTGCTTCCTAATTCAAGCAGCAATCTTCACTGTCTTCTGGGCTTGTCTGAAAGACTCAGCTGTATCTCAGTTTCAAAAGAAAAAGTCGGCCAAGTGCTGTGACAGCTTGACACAGCCCCTCACTGTTTGCTCCTTTGTGTCATTAATTCCAGCTTAACCAGTGCCCTGGATTCAGCGCATGCTACAAGGAGAAAGAGCCAAGTTTCTCCTCTGACCTAGATGAAGAACAGCTATTTTCAGGTTACTAACTTGAAATTCTCTTATGTTCTGCATTATGCAAGGTAGGCCTGTTGACTCTGCCTTTTATCGCTACATGGCATGATACCTAGAATTGTACTCATGGGCTGAGATCACAACGGGACAAGAAATTGGGAAAAAAAGGAAAAAAGAAATGTCAGTGTCCCTGTTGATTTACTTAGCCACTGAGTAACAGAGTCAGGCTCCCTCTTTCTGTTGCTGCGGTGCCTTTGCGTGGTACCTTGGCTTACCATGACACCGTAGAATCATAGAATCGTCTAGGTTGGAAGGGACTTTTAAGATCATCGAGTCCAACCATCAGCCTAACTCTGACAAAACCACCACTAAACCACAGCCCTAAGCACCACATCTACCCCTCTTTTAAATACCTCCAGGGATGGTGCCTCAACCGCTTCCCTGGGCAGCCTGTTCCAATGCTTAATAACAATTTCAGTGTAAAAATTTTTCCTAATACCCAATCTCCTGGGTATTAAACCTCCCCTGGAACAACTTGAGGCTGTTTCCTCTTGTCCTATCGCCTGTTACTTGGGGGAAGAGACCAACCCCCACCTCGTTACAACCTCCTTTCAGGTAGTTGTAGAGAGCGATAAGGTCTCCCCTCAGCCTCCTTTTCTCCAGGCTAAACAGTCCCAGCTCCCTCAGCTGCTCCTCATAAGACTCATGCTCCAGACCCCTCACCAGCTTCAGAGGGCAATGCTTTGGCAACGCCTTGATGGCAGTTCAGAGCCCTAGATTCAATACATGGTGCAAAGTAAGGTGCAGGGATAAGAGAGCTCCAGAGCAGGCTGTTAGCAAAAGAGCTTGTTAATGACTTGGGCTGACAGCAGCAAGTCTGAAAGAAAGTATAGTGGCCAAATTGAACCTTAGGCAGCTTCATGAAAACCTCCTGGATCAGGGGCATGTATAGAAAGACACCTAAATTGTGGTGCTTTGGATGAAGAGAGGTACACCCAGACCAGGTGATGTTTGAGAACACGTGTGCACTTTCCTCTGCTTGGCAGTTAGAGAGCTTGCGCTCTGACAAAGGATGCCGCTAGCAAGTTTACGTAGTCAATGCTCTTTCTGGGACTGCCGCTTTGACAAATGCATTTAAAGCCAGCCTAGTGACCACGTCCCCTGTTCCCTGCTTTCAAGGGAGATCAGGGCACGGAGATAACGCAGGGTCAGCTTGCACATTTTGCTGGTTCATAGGCTACACATTTCTGAGAACATGACTGACTCCTCTCCCCAGCTGCCAAGTTACTGCAGGCATAATAAATGTTAAAACGGTTACTAACTGAGTTTAAGCGAACTTGTCTTTTTTTGGGTAGAACAATTAAGAAACCCCACCGTGATACTGCTGGCAAAAATACTCTCACAGATGCTACGCACCGCACTGCAAAGAAAGCTGCATGGGTAGTTGGAGCAAGCTGGAAAGAATACACTTTTTACTGCAATACTGGAAATGGTTGTGCCATTCTCTCCCACGCACTCTCTTCATATAACCCCTTGTTTGGGAGCCTAATGAGCTGCTTGTGTAAACAAAGCAATAGTTCCCAGTAGTTCTAACACTCAACACCCTCAAAATAGTCAACGAACACTAGCTAGTTAATAAGCAATTTGCCCCCTGAAGTCAAGGAAGCACATAAGTTGTGACAGCAAGGAGAGCTGAGGAAGAGAGACTGGGAAAGAAGTGGAGCTGGCAGCAGTGGTGGAAACAGGAGCAGAGTCTGACCCAGCTGCTAGGACAGCCTTCACAAATCTTGTGCTTCGTATATTATCAAGGTATTTATTTGGGGTAGAATAATGCACAACCTGGTAATAAGACTGAATATATGTTTTATTGGGTATTTAAACCAACAATGGATTTTTTTTAATAAAAGATTGAAGCATGCATAATGTTGTAAGCATGTGTATCTTCAAAAGAAAGACAAGAGAGGCTTCACAGCTGCAGGAGAGAAACAGAATTGGGAGAATTAATGAGTTCTCCTATATTAATATCTTAACATTGGGCATTATCTTTTCAATTGTCTTGAGAATTCACAAAGAAGCAGGAATGAATGCACTGATGGTTCTACATTTAGAAGTGCAACAGAAAAGCTGTAGTAGTGGGTACAGAGGCCAGGAGAGCCACAGCAAGGCATGTTTCAGGAACCAGTATGCCTATAGGTCAGCTCTGATTACAAAAGCCAGAGCAGAGCTGTACAATAGCTGCTAGGACTCCTGTGTACTCCAGGGATGCTGTTTCCAGGTGGCTCTCCCTGTCAGTGTCCCGTGCCTCCACTCCGTTGAAGTATTCCTCCAGTTTGTTCTCATCTGTTGAGTTTTGCCAAGAAAGTGAGGGTGAGCCACTGCCAAAGGTGGTGCCTCTCCCCTCCCTGCAGTTTAGCAGACATGAGCTGCAGATCCCAGGGCACCTAGGGGGCACTCAGCCATGACAGACCACATCTTCCCAAGTTTGCTGCTTCTGGAGTAACGGGATGCCTTGAGCTTGCCAGCCACCCTGCAGTCATGCTTAAATCTACATAAGCTTTCTGGTAAAGCTAGATAACTTCAATTATAAGATGTATTAAATTAGTTCTTTGGCATCGAAGATAGAGAGACCAACAAGCACCACCCTGATGGCTACTTCCCCTCTGACTGGGTCTCAGGCTGAGTCCTGTACCCTGGGTGGCAGCAGCACCTCTTGGCCAGTTTGTCCCAGCACAGGCCATACACCTCCTCAAGATGGGGGGCAATCCCTTACGCAAGCCAGGGTCAAGCTTTGCTTCCTCTGCAGAAGAGCTGAGACTTGGGGAAAGGTCTCCATTAATTTTCCTTCTTTTTTGGTAATTTTTTCCTATAAGCATAGAGGTTTGCTGAAACCTCCTGTCCCATAGGTCATCTCAACTCCTGTACCTGGTGCGATACAGCTTCACTCCAGTCACAGACCTCTGAGATTCCCATGGGGCTTCAGAGTCACAGCCTACACTGTGGAAGCACTGGAGACAATCTCTGCCTCAGCAGCTCCAGCCATCATCCCACCCACAGTCTCTTCTTCCTGCCCCCATGCAAACCCTTGAGTTATGCCAGCACCACTGTGAAAGGCACACACAAGTAATCTGATGTGAATTTTGCTTTTTAAAGAGGAAAAAAAAAAAAAGGGTTTAAAATATGATCCCAGCAGCAGCCTGGCTTGCAGCAGGTGCCGTAAGCAGCTGTGTTGGCCCAGCAGAACAGTGCAACACGGCAGGAGCTGCACAAGCCCATGCTGCTGCAGGACACCCATGCTGTGGGCAGCTGGCTGGGACAGGCCAGGAGCAAGCCTCCGAGTCAACACAGCGTGAAACGTAACCATCAGCCTGACGGGAAACAGGGGACTGTTTTTCTTCAGATGCAGCTCATACAGTCAGTGTTGATTGAAGCTGCTGTAGAAAAACATGCAGCAGCGCCCTGAGGAGCTGCTCTTGCTTTCCAAGCCAGCAGCTTGGAGGGTCTGGTTTATGGTGCAGGTCAGCACTGCAGCACCATTTCACCCTCTAGATCTCTAGCCAAAAGTTGCTGTGTTTACACAGATAGCAATGGCTGATCTTATGGCTGCCCTTAAAACAACATTTGTCTACTATCTACACTGTAAATGACTTCTCTTCAGTGCCTATAGAATCCAGCTATACTGGGACTGACCCAATACCAACAGTCCCCTCCCTTTGCATTCTCACAGCACGGCCCCTAGTAGGTATTTCCAGTTTACACACATGCTAGAGGCTTCACATAGAGAAAGTCCTCTGGCTGCAGTCCTGCAATACCTTATTCCCGACTTCTTGCCCTTCATTTACATTCCCTAGCCTGCCTATACAAATGGGTGAACTCTCTGCAGCCCATTCTTCAAAAAGTCCAAATTCCCACAAGGCCAAAAAAACCAGGGAGATATCCGAGTTACACTAGAGAGTACAGATTACTATGTACATAATACAGATTACTGCAGGGCAGATATGGGAAACAGAGGGTCCCAAAACTTGGGCTGGTAGGTTCAGTCTTGAGGCAGTTCTCCAAATAGCCTTTTTACCTGGCTGGATTAATATATCTGAAGCTGGCGGACACTAGGGCCTTCTTGTTCCGTATTATGAATAATTTGAACACCTAATAATGTACTTATAAAACTCTTAAATTTGAGCGGCATCCTGCTGGTGAAGCTGTTAAACAAGACCTGCAGCACAGCAAGCAATTAATTCTAGTGTGTGTCCACCACAGATTTGCACTCTGGATTGCAACACTAGCAATGCTTAGGTAGCCTCTCAAGCTGCATAGGTGGAAGATAAGAGTTTTGGAAGGACCTGGGGAAGGCTGCTTCCTGGATTGCCTTTTAATGCACAGGTCTCCTTGATCTGGATCCTTATGGAAAATGCCTCAAAGCAGCTAAAAAAGGTTCTCGGTACCAGAGGGGTAGAAACTATATTTGTTTTAATTTTTAAGAAGTTTCTAGAAGATCTTTAAGGCTCAGCACTGGCAAGTTTTATATACTGTCTTCTAAAGAGTCCTTGGATTGCACTCCATCAATGCAGAAACTCAGAGGACAATTCCAACATCATCTTTGGACCAAGGTGTGTGGAGTGACACTCTGAAGTTACAGCACAGCCCTACCACCATATCCAAGCATTAGAGAAGATAAATCATCAGCTTTACCATCATTATAAGGCAGTGCAGTTTAAGTTTCTCAGATACATCGACTTACCCCGAGTAGTTAACTGTGCCCATGATGAGGTCTGAAGTGGTCAGACGAAGCAGACTTCTACACATACCAAATAAGGAGACTCCAGCCATGCACATGGAGACACAAGCTTTAAAGACCATAGACCACGTTTCCTTAGATAACTGCACTGCCAAAGAAGATCTGCTGTTTGGTGCACCAAATATTTTATAGAAGGGAATAAGATGGACGAGTCCTTTGCACGCTTATTTATTCATAGAAGTAGTCTGTTGACTTTTTTCTTTTGAAGGACATAGCTCGGGAAACCTAACTAGCAACTCTGTCTTTAGCAGCTCGTCAGACATGCGCAAAGGTACACACACACAGATTTAGACTAAAAATGCTAACCAGCATGAAAAATGCCGAGCTGTGGAGAAAGCCAGTGTTAACACCACAAGGTCTTGTGGCAGCTAGAACTCCTGCGACTGGACATTTTTGTGGGGTGGTTTAAGCGAGATGGTCTTCTTAGGAAGAAGTTCGGGAAGAACATTAGGTAACACCCCTCCTTCAGCAATGGTCACACAGGAGAAGAGCTTGTTCAGCTCATCATCATTTCTCACGGCCAGCTGGATGTGCCTGGGCAGGATCCTGGTTTTCTTGTTTTCCCGTGCAGCATTCCCTGCCAGCTCCAGGATCTCCGCGCTCAGGTACTCCAGCACCGCAGCCAGGTAGATGGCAGCACCAGGACTGATCCTGTCGGCGTAGTTCCCCGTTCTAAGGAGCCTGTAGACACGACCCACGGGGAACTGCAGACCAGCCTTGGCTGATTTGGTTCTCTTTGACACAAGGAGGAGCTTTGTGGTTTTCTTCCCATGTTCAGACATTCTAACATCAATCTAGTATAAAAAGATAAAGAATTAAAAAAAACCACCAAACAGACACAGAAAATGGGCATTTAAGTCCTTTCTTTCTCCTCATTTCACTGCCTTTCTAATGCCCTTAGAAGTCAGTTTTCCTCTCTCAGAAAGTTTGCTAGTTGTTCATACTTTCGTTTGAAGGAGAGGATGGGTCAGGCTGCTGCTCTAGGAGAGTTTGACAAGTTTCCAGCCAAGAGGCACCTACTGGTCAGCCATCAGCTACATTTCCAAAACTTTTCAAGAGAGTAAGGTAGAACTTAGTAGCAAGGTCTTCTGACCCAGTATCAAAGGGAGGACTGCTATTAAGGAGAAAGGTTAAGCAGACTAGGCTTCACGATAATGACAAGTGTTCAGAAACCCTGCAGGGAAGCTTTATTGAACTTACCCCGGTAAGAACCTAAGCAGTATCTGCAGTGACCTTGTGAGAGCCAGAGCTAGAACTTCATGTCTTTGTCTGAAGTAAGAACAGTAGAGGAGAACTTCATCTACTGCAAACCACTTCAAGTGGATCTTGCCTTCCAGATGTAAGGGGACCTATTGCTGCAAGATAACAGGCCAGAGTCAGGAACAATAATTATGGGAAGAAGAGAAGCCTTGTTTTAAACCAGACACTGAAATTACTCTGCTCAGCACACTGTGCATCAGGCTACTACAAATGCACAAGTACCATCTTCTTGTACAGTATCGCATCCATTTTAACAAGCCCCATCACTCATTACTGACATAAAGTCTCTGGGACTGAATAGTATCAATTGTCTTCAATACATCACATTAACACAAAGGAACTGGAAAATAAACACAAGAAAATTCTGCCCTTGTATATAGAATTGTTCTCAAGCTTTAAACATCAGTTGCTTTTAAGTAATTAGAAGCTCTACCTAGATGCAGGGAGGAACTAAATCAAATATCAAGTTAGAGTGCTTAAAAATACAATGAAAAATTATTTTAGGAGATTTTTGTGGGCATTAGCAAGATAAGCTTTTAAAGATAGTCTACACAAGTAAACATACCAAAAAAAATTAAAAGCCCTCTTAATTAGCCTTACACCAAACACAGAATTCACAAACCCGTTATTTCACTTAGGAGCTTATCTAGCACAAAGAAAGCATGCTGTCATTTCTTAAGCACAAACTCTCACCTGAAAAGGTTATTGCCTTAGCCTCCTTTTTTTTTTTTTTTTCTTTTTTTTTTTCTTTTTTTCCAACAGTATCACTACCCAAATCCCCCAAACCACAACTTCTGGCAAGAGCTGCTCCCATTTAAACTTCACAGTGGTAGCCATCTCATTACCAGCTCTTGCATAATTTAATGCCACCTGGGTGAGCAATGAGTCAGCCACACAAAATAAAAAACAATCAAGGTCTCAACAAAAGAGCAACTCAGTGCAGTCCCTGAGAGCATAAAAATTTGTCACTACTTCTCGTAGAGCTGCTTAGTACCTTGTTAGCTGATCTCTGAAAACAAGCCTAATATTTACTGCCTCAGAGAACTGCAGTATCTCTGATTGGCAGTTCATTTATTACAGCTGGAAGGGGGCACACCTCACCTTGCTTCAGTCACCAAGAATTAAACCCAGGGACCTGTACCACTGTCCTTCATGGTGCCAACACACCACAAGGGATGCTTTGTGACCACGCTGCAGAGCCTGGGGAAGCTCAGGACCTCTGGCAGTGGGTTCTCTTTCTTCTAGGACTCATCCTCATCTCTCACGCAGTCCATTTTTCTCCAAAGTCATGCAGAGCTGTGTTGCAAGGCATAATATATCCTTCCTAGGGTTGAGGGTGTGGTGACAGCTGAATATTTTTTTTTTTCTTCAATACAGGAGTGCTGGAAAGTTGAGCCCTGGCCCAACAGAAACTTTTGCCGAGCAGCTGGGTTAGGAGACATCTACCTTCTGTTACTGCGAAGCCAGAGGGATGACTTTTCAGATCACTAGGCTATCTATCTGGTTAGTTTACAAATGAGTCAAACTATTGGCTAGAGGAAAGCAAACAAGATTGTTCTTGATCAAAAAAATACTTAAAAAATTGACTTTTGACTTGGACCAGTACTTCAACATCAACTCTGTCTTTGGGTGTAAGTAGAGTTAGGGCCACACAGCTCACCCGGAGTCTTTTATCATACAGAAAATGGCAGGTGAAGGCATTTCTAGAAGCTCCTTGAGCACTGGCCATGCCTTGTAGAGTCTGTTTGGTGTGGTGCAGAGCAGGCTCACAGGAGCAGCTGGCATCTAGGAGCCGATGACCGACATGATGACCGACACACAGTTCTCCAGATTAGCAAAGGGTGCTGTAAGCACCATGCATAAAACTGCACAAAATTAGTACCTTGCTTGAGTCTTCTACCAATACTGCAAACCTTTAGATTTTTGCTTGGTCCAAAGAAATAATCATTCCCAAGCCTGCTTTCCCTTGCCATGATCGAATGGAGGAAATAATTTGAGTTTCATGTGTTCATTTCTCATGTACCTCCTTTAAAGCTTTTTTTTTTTCCGTTTATAGTTGTAAATACTCAGCACAAGGCTAGTTACACATAGCACATCTTTACTATATGCACAAAGCTTAAGATCTACTCTCAGACATTTTAACTTCTCATTGCTTCAGGATCCTCCACTTTTTCTCACTTCACTGGGTTAATTGCAGGCCAGCCAAGACCTCATCAAATTGCTCTTGAAAACCAAGCAGCGTACAATGACTGTTCCAGATGCCCACCACCCTGAAATGACGATGTCTGCTCCATCAGGTATCTTCTTTTCCCATTTCTGTGTAGGCACAGCTTGGCATGAATCATTAACTCAGCTGCATACAGCTCTGTCTGTCAGCATTGTAAAACCTGGCCAGTAGGCTCTGAAACCCTCATGCCTCGAGGGGATGAAGGAGCTAGGTCAAACTCAACAGGACAGGCAGATCTTTTTCAAATAAAAAGTTCATGCTACAAGTTTAGGAAGCTGGTCCTAACCAGCTCATCTCTTGGTGAGATGCTATGCAATCCATGAGATACCACCTCAGGGGCAGATTGAGCCTAATGCAGCTGCAGCAGATCCCTGGTTTCCAGTTCAGCAGCAAACCTCAGCAACCACTATGAACAGAGAAACCCTGGGCATGACTTTCAATGACTTGGTCAGCAAAGGCCTGGGGGCCTGTTTGGCTCTAGGCAGAAGCAAGACAGTCACCTCTAGCAACAGCACAAATATTGCACCAGGTTTTAAACTGACTGTAACTACCTATGGTTGTTATGACAAGATAGAGGGGACAGAGGTTTAGTGTCATGTTGGCGCAGTCTAAAAGGAGGTAGCTGTTCACTACAGCTTTATGAGCAGTAAGACTTTAAAGCAGAGTTGAGCAACCTGAACTAATTGCACTATAAATCTGTGACGGAGGAAAAGTTCACATGAACGGCAACGTGTGTCTTTACTCCTCTACCTGCTCCATCCACAACAGTAACCTGTAACATGCTTTCAAAAGCAAACATGTACTCGACTTTTATTTTTTTGTAAAAGTTATTTGGGTGATAGGCTAGACCTAAAGGGGGCTTACAGGAAAAATGGGGAGGGACCCTTTATCAGGGAGTAGAGTGATAGGGCAAGGGGTAATGGTTTTAAACTGAAAGAGGGGAAATTTAGATTAGATATTATTTATTATAGATTTTTATTTATTAATATAATAATTATATATTTATTATTATTTAGAAATTTAGATTAGATATCTAGTTAAAGATGTCCCTGCTTACTGCAGGGGGGTTAGACTAGATGACCTTTAAAGGTCCCTTCCGCCCCACCACATTCTATGATATGAGGAAGAAATTCTTTACTGTGAGAGTGATGAGGCACTGGAACAGGTTGCCCAGAGAAGCTGTGGATGCCCCATCCCTGGAAGTGTTCAAGGCCAGGCTGGATGGGGCTTTGGGTAACCTGGTCTAGTGGGAGGTGTCCCTGCCCATGGCAGGGGGGTTGGAACTAGATGATCTTTAAAGTCCTTTCCAACCCACAGAACCATTCTATAATTCTATGGCTTTTTTTTTTTTTTTTTTTTTTTTTGACATTTTCTGTGTTCCTCCATCTCTGGAAAGGCAGCTTAGAAAATAAAGGAGAACAGTGTTGCATTCTAGGAACTTTATTACAAGCCTTAAAAATGCATTAAAATTGACAGGAAAAATACTTGACAAAGAAGCAAACACATACAAATTAGTGCTACTGAGTCCCACCATCATCCATAAGTGCACAGACCAGACCAGGAAAAGCAAGTTTCACTGGCTACCATGTTGTTGCTGAGAAGGAGCAGCACCTCTGACAGTTTTCTTGGGAAGGAGATGGGAAAGGATATTTGGTATAACCCCTCCTTCAGCGATGGTCACACAGGAGAAGAGCTTGTTCAGCTCATCATCATTTCTCACGGCCAGCTGGATGTGCCTGGGCAGGATCCTGGTTTTCTTGTTTTCCCGTGCAGCATTCCCTGCCAGCTCCAGGATCTCCGCGCTCAGGTACTCCAGCACCGCAGCCAGGTAGATGGCAGCACCAGGACTGATCCTGTCGGCGTAGTTCCCCGTTCTAAGGAGCCTGTAGACACGACCCACGGGGAACTGCAGACCAGCCTTGGCTGATTTGGTTTTCTTCAGTGCAGCTCCAGGTTTGCCAGCCACTGGGTGTTTCTTTCCATGTCCAGACATTCTGAGAAGGCAAGGAGACACAAAGGGTTGGAGATCTTCAAGTTACCTAGATGCTTGGGCTACAGCTAACTGATAGCAAGAGGAGATGACAGAAAGGCGAGTTACGCTTTCTGCACTTCCACATGAAGAAGAAAGGTTGTTCTTTTCTTGAGGAAAGAGAGCACCACACACACCACACAGTTCATTAATAGCAGAGCTAAGATTTTAGCTACTACTACCCTTTTACAGCCTACCTTTTAGGAGTGAGGCCTTGTAAAACCAGAGCGGTCTGACAACCTGTTGAGAAAGGCTTATTGAAGTCAATAAGAAGAGCTCAAAAGAAAAGAGGCTTTTCCCTGCTGCTTGGAATGTATTTGGGATTGAGGCACAGTGGGGCTTCTTCAGCAAGATTTTCTTAAACACCATAACTATTACCTTAAAACTAACTTGAGTCCAGGCCTGCCTCCTCTTTCAAGAGGAATCTGTATTCTAACTTCTTCCATCATCAAGTTAGTTCATTCTTTCATTTTAAATCTAACAATTGATAAATTCCTACAGCATCTCGTACCCAAAATACTCCAAGGGGTTTTCATACAAAGTTCTAAGTTAATTCCCCACGGGATATTCTCTAGCTGCTATAAGAACACCGGAGGTGTTCTGCACCAGGAAAAGGAAGAATTGACTTGGACAGCACAATGCAGACTGAAGAATAGAAATTACCATCTATTTACTCAAGACTAAGGAAATCCAGTCCAGTTAGAGTACTTTTACATTTAGAGTGGCAAAAATACTAATTTAAACAACATTTCTAATCTACCTCTAAGTAGCACAGTTAGCTTCCAGCACAGCTGTTCTCAATATACATGAACATCCACCACGAGATTAACATCTGGCTTTTTTGTGTAGTTTTTAACAGAAAGATTTGAATATTTAAGAAAAATCAGAATAAGATTTGGGAGGGAGGAACGAAAGAAAATATCCAGCCCATAATAAAATCTAAGCAAAACCAAGCCATAACTCTTTATCCCTGTTATCAGACAATAATTTTCACATTCTGGTTACTCACATAACAGACATGCTGTGCTACAAATACAGCTAACTTACAAATTGACACAAAGGCCACAATAACCCCAAATCTTTCACTATGTATTATAAATGAAAAGTGTATCCCATTACCTTCAAAAATTCTTATTTTAGCCTAGTCTGTGCTTTACTACAGCACACACTCAAAGACAAAAAAGCCACATAACACCATTCCCCCTACTCCTGGGGGCAGAACCTTTTTATTAGCAACTTTTTTTCCTCATCAGTGAATCACCTGGACAGTTAATGAGTCATTCTCACATGTGGTTCATCTTCCTTCTAACCCTTGATTTGGGGGAAAAGGAAGAAATACGTTAAAGATGCCAAGAAGCAAATTCTCCAGGGGGTAGAAGCCCAGCTGTCTCCAAGAGCTGAGCCACAGCTATATTTCAGTCTCACTGTGACATTGCCAGCTCTCACCCGTTCTGGCTGGAGTATTTCTGTCCGTACACCATGTGTAAAAACAGTCTTTTCTTTCCTGCTGAAGCTTGATTAAAAAAAGTACATAGGGGAAATGTGCTTTATAAATACGGTGTATTTTTAGTTGGGTGGGAGGGGGGAAAGCTGTGTATTGCTTTGTACGTGTCTTGGGCAGAGACAGTTATGTTTTATTCGCAATGTGTCCGAGCCTCACCAAGTGATGTGATGGGGCTGCTCCTGAGATCTGGGCTTCTGCCACCTCTTCTGGTGACTCTCTGCCCCAGCTGGGGCTCAGGGCTTACTGTGGTGCCAAGGGTCTTCAGCTAGTTCCTCTCAGTTCACCTGGGCAAAAATCTCACCTAATGCAAATGAATATTTTTGAGCATCTTTTAAAAAACAAGTGCATGGTCTCTGATCATGCTCTTTCTGTGTTTTCTGGTGTTCAAAACAGGTTCCAACCAGTGACATACAAGAGACATGGGTGTGAATGGTATTTCAGCCAAGGAAGATGATTATTAAACCAGCAGGTCCTCCTGAAAGCCCAGGCTTTGACAAAACATTCGCACAGCAAAACTGGCACTGACAGCTAAGCCTTCGGTTCTGGATGCCGGGTACTAACTGGGGTCAGCGCCAAAAGACTTTGGAGCGCCTGCAGAAGATTCCAAAATCGTGATCCCAAAATCTTCAGCTCACATGCCGCCCTGCTGGAAGATTCCATAACCCTTTATTTTCTGACTTAATGTTCTCGCATCATCTACATTTGTGGCTCCATCTATCACTCAGACGGCCACTTTACCCTCAGAGATGAGCGTTTAGTCCAAGCTGGGTGAGGCTGAGCCTTCCTCCACCTCAGGGCCCTGGGAGACGGGTATGGGGCACCCTCCGCACGTCCAAAAACTCACCATAAGGACTGATGTCCTCTCAAAGCACAGCTATCCATTTCTTTTAATTCTGAGGCCGAAAAGGTGGCTGTGCCTTCCATTCAGTGAACCAGATTTAGCAGAGGGTAAGCGCCCCAGCACGCTTAGGGATACCTAGGTGTTAAGGGGATGTCCATGGTATTATTACATGTTATAACGGGGCTTCTGAATTTCCATTTCAGACCCTCGGCGGAGCGGAGACACAGTCGTTTCTCTGCATGCCCAGAACAAACGCACCCTTAAAGCCTGCTCTGCTGGCAGGTTGTGTAGGGGTGTTTTTCTGAGGACTCAGAGCTGGGCTCCCCCTTTCTGGGCAAGGTGATGACCATCGGGCTAGGGCATAAAAAGAGGGGGAGGTGGGAGTGGGCCTCTTCCCCCTTCTCCTCTGCTGCCTGTCTGTGAGAAGAAAGCACAAGCTCTGCTCGATTCTTTGAAAGGGCATCATTTTTAGGGAATGGGGTGATGATCCCAAATGGATTGGGGTCACCACCCTCGATCCATTCCGCAGTCTTTGCTGAGTGATGCTTTAATACAGACTCAAAACCAAAATAGAAATAACTATCTAGACACAAATTTCTTGTAATGTGAATTGGCTACGACCCAATCTAACAATATTTGAAGTATTGATAATTACGTCTAATAAGAATAGATAATATAGCTCTGATTATTTTATTTTTATTTTATTTTATATTTTTTTTTATTATTTTTTTTTAACAGAATAGGGAAAGAAAAATGAGGAGAGAGGCCAATGAAGAAATAAAGCAAGGTATGAAATACAAACAGATGAAAGAGGCTCAATGAAGTGGAAAGGGAAGAGTTACAGAGAAAAACTAAGGCAGAGGAGAGCCCAAAAACTCACCAACAGTATTTGTATGCTCCTAGGTAAGTGTCCCCTATGTCTGACAATTTATTAGGGGTGTTTCTATGCCAGTGCCCAGTTTGGTTTATGCGTTCAGGTTTATGGTAGCTCCAGGATATTGGCTGGCGAGCGAGAGGAGCCGAGGCCATGCCCAGCCCAGCGCGCTGCCTGGTTGGGATCCCACGTCTCATGGCCACGCTGCTTGCCCTGCGTGTCCCACGGGGTCACACCACCCAGCAAGGACAAGCCACCCGGCGCCGGGCAGGAGGAGAGGGGCTCACAGCCCTGCCGCCACACTGCAAGGGTGCCCGTGGACTCATTTTAGCAGGGCTGACCCACAGAAAATGCACTTTCTATTCCTGCCTGATTGCTTCACAGGTGGGAAAGGAGGGCTGAAAGGTGCTAGGAAGTAGTTCACTGTTTCTTTTTAACTTCTGAAACAAGAGTTCAGAATATGTTATGTGTTTTTCAATCTGATATCATAGAATTGTAGAATCATAGAATGCTTTAGGTTGGAAGGGACCTTAAAGATCATCTAGTTCCAACCCCCCGCCATGTTTTGCTCTCCGCTTATTCCAGGGTGTGTTTTGCGGGGTACTTTCAGATGACATGGTTTCGTAGCCCTGGCCGTGCCTCTGGAATGATGATAGAAGGGTCAAAGCAAGGGCAGAGCTGTGCTGCAAACCCGGCTGAGCTCCGATGGCGAGGGCATAGCCCGGGGATGAGGAAAGGTTTCTCAGGTTGTGCCGGCTGGAAGGCTGTGCCACCTGGAAGCCAGGCAGGAATTCCCCTGCCCTCCATGGCTGGCATCCCGCATCGCTTCTGAGTTGATGTTGTTTTGAGGGGTATAAGGAGATGGTAGGGGCACCTCTCCCCAGGAATGGTACTTGGGTTAAAGCCCTGCTGAGACGGACTTTGGTCAGGGTGGTGTTACCAAAGACAGGCCTCTGCTTTGTTTCTAAAATGATTGTTTCACACTAACCTTCTTACTGTTTGAGAAAATAGCTAATTACTGACCTTCTTACTGTGTAAAAAAAATAGTTAGTCACTGAGCTGATGTTACAGATAGCGATAGTGAGGAGACAGCCAGAAGTAGTTAATCACCAAGGATGGGATAACAAGAAATAGTTAATCACTTCAAGGTTCTTCTATACGTCAAGTATGTACTCCTATACCAATTAGGATAGAGTTATGGCGACTTCAAAAAACATCCGTATTATTTTCAAGAAGTTGGCAAACTTACAGTAAACTTTTACTGTCCTGAGATGACGCAATACCTTAAAAAGATAATGTGAGGAAGGGTCTCCTCACCCAAATGACCACCGAGACACTCACGCTTGCGCAGAAGTATTTTGCTGATGCAGCAAAATTTGATACGCATGTGCAAAAAGACTGTTTGGTCATCTTGACGAGTCAAGTATGTAAGCCTAGGTGGAGTTACGTATTAGGTAGGCGGAATTATGAGACTATTTTGTTATGAACATTGGGTGAATATCCCCAGTAAGGTGTGCTAGATTTGTGGCTTTTCCCCCTAGCACCTGACGTCGAATAAAGCAGTGTCTCCTCTCTAAACGACCTTTGGTTTCGAGAGCTTTTATTTCAGGTAACAGCGGCAGCTCGCGCTGAGCCCGTGCAGACTCGTGACTTGTGTGCACCACCTTTGTACGAACCCCCTCCGGGGTGGCACGCAGCGAAGGCGGCTTGCAGGCCCCGGGGGGGAGCGGGTGCCCACCACGGCTACCGGAGGGACTGCCTGGTGCCCAACAGCC
>VYZM01005634.1:80066-116233 GCA_013398915.1 Dromas ardeola | reverse complement strand
CCCCTTTTCTGGAGGCGGAGGTGTCTTGTCGTGTGGCGGTCTCGTCGGGAAGCTGCATGGCTTAGTTTTGTGGTGGTTTGTTGCTTTGGGGGTCCCCCCCCCAGTACGGTGTTTATTTCGGTACTGTAGTAAGCAGATGGGCGGGTGGGTGTTTTCGGCACTTGATCAGTATGTTGGTAAACGGCGGTAGATTCTGTGAAATACAGTGCCGAGGGAACAATGACCACAGCCAGAGACCAAAAAAATCACGTAATCTGGTGTGCTATTTGTTCTGCTACTTTGATTTCTTTCTTTCTTTTTTTTTTTTTTTTTTTTTCCCCCCGGTAGTCCAAAAGTCCTGTGTTTGGTCTAGAGAAGACATAAAAACTGAGGTAGCATAAGCTGTATTGATACAAGCCATAGCAAAGCAGTAGGTGGTGTATCCAGTTCTCAAACTGAACTTAGGTCAAGACAGTAGGGAGCCAAAAATAAGCCTGTGAGTTCTTATCACTGAATTGTCGTGTATCGTAAAAATATAAAATAGCTATCAAACTTGGAAAAACTTCAGCTGAGCTTTTCAACAATCCATGGGTGCCTGTTGGCCTTGTTTCGCAGGATTATTGCGACTATTTCACAGTAAAGTCTCTAACTTTCAGAAACAGTCTAGGCACAGATTTATATCTGGTTCCCCAGCAATGGGCTGGTCTGGCAGAGACTCTGCCTGCTTCTCTCTAAGCACTTGTGTAGTCACGCTGACTTGAATCTACCAAGGAGACTTCCCATATATCCAGAGTCGGGTCCGCAAGGCTGGCACCTGCCTGTCATCTCACCAGCGCGTCCCAATGCGGTCACCACTGATTTGGTGGCCTGTTGTTGTTCTGAGGCTCTGTAAGCACTGTGTGCAGCATAATTCCCTATCATCCAGCTGATTTCCTCCCCTTTCCTTTCAGCTTGTGAGAGCTGCAATGATGGTTGCAATGCTTCAAACTTCTGTACCTTACCAAGACCTCCTGTACCTGCTGTGAGTGGGATGGAATAAAATAAAGTCACTCCTCAGGGTACTGGTCTGGGGCTGCAAAGAAGCCTCAGCACTGGGAGGATGCACACTGTGCCTTTCTGGCACCATCCAGACAGTTACCAGTTTAGCAACAATGTGCTGTGTCTCATGAAAAACTTGCCAGTGTTGAGTTCTGAAAGTGGTAAAGTTCACCTTGGGTGCACATCATCCATTTCTTGTTCTGTTCTAGGACCCAAATAAAGACACGGAGTGGAATGACATCCTGCGCAAGAAAGGGATCCTTCCTCCAAAGGAAAACCTGGAGGAACTGGAACGTGCAAAGGAAGAGGAGCAGCTTGCCATCCTTCAGAAGTCTCTTGGTGAGTGACCAGACAACTCAGGCAGCAGCACCAGGACAAGTCTTGGAATAGTTCCTGGTGGAAGCTTGTACACAGAAATGGCCAGCAGTAATGTTTGTATCCCTGTAACCCAGTGTGTCCTTTTCCAAGTCTGTAAGGGATACCAAAGCTCCTCCTCGTATAGGGTCATCGTCTGTTAACAACAGCAAACAAATACATTCCTGAACACGTGGATTCTTCCAGCACAGGAAAGCTTTGTTCTTGATGTCAGCTCCATATTTTTATAGAAGTAAATGTTTGAAAATGGAAATCAAACAGTGCGAAGGGAGTCTGCCATGTGACTGTACAAGTAAAAGTATCCCATGATGTTTCCTGTTGTACGCTTCCTCCTTTGCCCAGGCATCCCTGCTGTGGGGGGTGTGGGTGTGTTAGGTATGTCTTTGCTGCAGCCACCAAACTTGAAAGCTACTACAGGTACTCGTGTGCTAATCTAGGCAGCCTTCAGCTCAGAGCCTTTTACGTTGTTTTTCCATCTGTATGTCTAAAGTGCATAATATTTTCTAAAAACTCAGTAACAATAATACTTCAAAAAAGCCATATTTCCCATAGGTAATCTGCCCTTAAGGTAAATAAATTCTGTTGAATTTCTGAAATTCTGAATTCTGTTGAAATTCTGAAAAGCTGATGAGTTTTAATCCTGGAACGAGGTTTTTGCTGATTCGATGTTTCTTCTATTCTAGTGAAAACTTATGAGGACATGACTCTGGAAGAGCTAGAAGAGAATGAAGATGAATTTAATGAGGAAGATGAGAAAGCTATTGAAATGTACAGGTCAGAGCAGCATGCAGAATCTGGCTTTAATGGAAATCGGAGGTTTTTTTCTTTTTTATGCTGTTAGATATTGTTGACAAGAGGAAGGATGTTGTTAGGCCTGATGATAGGAAAAAGTGGGTTGTGATTGTGGTCTCTTGTAGACCTTCTAAGTGTCTTTAATAGGATAACTGGGTTTAAATTCAGTGTCCTTTATCTACAGCCTAGTTTTACAGAGATAATGTGCACCTGCTGAGTGCGTGGCTGGGGATTCTGAGAGCTTTGAAAATCACCTCCAAGATTTCTCAATTTTTGTATGAATGAGATTAAGGTGCTGCAGACTTACATAATTACAGTGTTCATTTTCCTTTACCTCTTTCTCTCTACCATCCCTCGCGTTTTTTGCCATTTAGTTTGGTAGTGTACTATCTGCAGAAGAAATGTCTGCTGAGGGCAGAAATGAGGAAAAAAAAAACATAATTCATGAAACGTAGTTGTACTTCTTGCATCTCGGTGGTTTTAACTTGTGATGCAAATAGAAGAACATCTATTGACAATGTCAACTTACTTTTGTTGCTCTGGGGTTTGAAGACGTTTATAATGTGCCTCTGAAGTCTAGGTTTGAACCAGCTCCTTTAAGCATTGTTCTGTTAAAAATGCCTCTGTTCTCAAATTCTCTTTCTCATTCCTCACTGTTTAGGCAGCAAAGATTAGCAGAAATGAAAGCAGCTCAAACAAAGAATAAATTTGGGGAAGTTTTGGAGATTTCGGGAAAAGATTACGTTCAAGAGGTTACGAAAGCTGGAAAAGGTATATGGGTAGTCCTGCACCTCTACAAACAAGGGTAAGAATTTGTTTTTAACCTTTAAACTTTTCACTGTCAATAGCTGTAGATACTCTAGACAAATGTGTAGTTATAGTGGAAATACAGGAACTGATCCTGGAGTTCTAAGAAAGAAAAAAAAAAAAATTGAATTAGTAATTTCATTACCGTTGACTCAGGACTGTTGAATTTAGCTCTAAAACAATGTTACCATGAAATGTATTTCTTGAACATCTATACAGCACAGCATGATTTGTATCATACAGCTACCATAAAGGTAGCTGCTGCCAGTGAAATATCCAAGCTTTGGAAATTATTCTGGATAAAGTGTGAGGGGCTGTGAATCAGAAGGATCACTGTGTGTCTTTAGCCTGGTTTCTAGAGGCATAAAAATGGAATGAACAAGGTCATGTCAGCATGATGGAAAAACTTGTCAAAAAGGTCTGATAAGTTGCCAGAATTTTATGGAACGGGCCAGAAATAGTTGATTTTATTCATTGTCTCCAATTGTGTCACAGGAGTTCATTGTCACTTGCATATTTTTTTACAGGAGCTGATTCTCTTTCTATTTTGCCCTTGCTCATGCAAATTCTAAATATCTTATCTTCAGAAAACAATTTCTCTGTGTAATATAGGGGAATGTTGTATTGCTAATTTCTTAAAACAAAAAACCCACCACCCACCAAAGCCTCTAGTGATGCCCATTTCTTTTGAATGGTGGAATACTGGACAACAAAAGTATTCAGAAGTTGTTGCTTCTGGCTTTCCATAAACACACCCATAACTCATCGAGCTGATGTTTCTGGAGCAGATTACTGTCTGATTTGTCTTTTATTTTTTTCCTTATGTGTGTCTGCTGTTCTTCACAGAATTCCACTCTGTGCCTTAATTAATCAACACATGAGCGGGCTTGCAAGGAAGTTCAGAGATGTGAAATTCATCAAAGCTATCTCTACCACCTGCATTCCCAACTACCCCGATAAGAACCTGCCTACGATATTCGTCTACCTGGAGGGAGACATCAAAGCTCAGTTCATTGGGCCTTTGGTGTTTGGTGGCATGAACCTGACAAGGGATGGTGAGTGTCTGCATCTCCAGTCTTCCAAAGGAAAAGCAAAACTGCTTTGCTGGGGATGAGAGAAGTGAGGCTTAGGAGGAGAAGGGAGGTATTAAAAAATCTTTTTTTTTTTTTTTTGCACCTTTATGGCTCAACAACATGTTATTAAGTCTATCTTGTAAAAGCAGTGAGTGACTGAGTAGGCTAACATATAGATATTTATCTTATGTGTGTGCAAGTATTCACACCCTATGTCAGGTGAAGTGAATTTTCCTGAATATATTAAAGGGTAAATAGTACCCACGCACATTCTTTGGGGGTCTTGCACCTGAATGACTGACTGTCCCCCGCCCCCCCTCCCCCCCCCAGTTACTTGATAATCCATGCACTTGGTAACTGGTGCTTGCCTATTGCATCACAGGGCTGCTTGTTTCATTTCCAAGCCAATGGCATATATTTGTCTGTTGTACCTTCCTGACACGCAGGCTTTGCTCCTTATTAACCTTTAAAGAGAGCCCAACCCTGTGCCCAAATGGGGCTGCTACCCTGAAATTGGGCAGCTTCCTTTTCCCCTTGCCGTCTTCTGGAGATGGCAGCACATCAAGCTCCTGCCTCAGTGGTTCAGGGGGCTCAGGGCTCTGTGGGGAGAGGCTATTACCTTTCCTGGAGGCCGCAGTTTTCTCTAGACCTATTTCTCCTTGCCCATCTCGGCAGGCTGGGTTGTGCAGCCTCGTCAGCATGAGAGGCTTCAGGAGATGAGGGTGGTGACGCAGGTGTTGCAGAGCACTGTGGCTGTTCAGTAAAAGCTGCTGTTCGGAGGTGGTTGGTCAGGGTGATATCCTGCAGCAGTGCTTAAAAACAGAGGTCAGTAGTGAAAAAGGCTCCTCTTGGAAAGCAAATGCAACTCAGATGCAACCTAGTGGATTTTACTTATGTTAAAAGGATACTCATCAGCTTTCTGAGTAGGCATATTGGTGCAAATGCTTTCAAGCTCTTTCAAGGTCAGACTTTTAAGGGCA
The DNA here is from genome assembly GCA_013398915.1 of Dromas ardeola. Classification (NCBI taxonomy): domain Eukaryota; kingdom Metazoa; phylum Chordata; class Aves; order Charadriiformes; family Dromadidae; genus Dromas; species Dromas ardeola. The sequence goes on along the minus strand of VYZM01005634.1, from coordinate 111,189 downwards.
TATTTATCTGAAGTGAACCACAGTTAAGCAGCGTTTCAAGGTCGCTGCTGAGTGCTGTCACTGCCTATACTAGGGTAGGATGCAAAGAGTTTTTTTACAAAACCCCTGAAGTTTACAGGATATCTTGAGAGTGTGCTGTAGAAAACGCTCTCCTGCTCTGAACTCTCGGAAGGGGAAAAACTCACCAATGAGACTGCTGATTTGAGAACAGCTAACTCTAACTACAGAGGTTGCCTAATTATGCACTGAAGTGAGAAGTGGAAGCAGAACCGATGGTTAGCTTTCTCCCATTTTTAGCACATAAATAATTGATTGGGGGGTGGTCCAAAGGTGACTAAGCCAACTTAATTCAGTCATCGCAGAAAGCTGGGCACTGAAATCCTGTACTTTCTTTCATTTCTTTCTTCCTTTTCCCCTAAGCCTAGGTGACTTCCATGGGAGATTAAAGAAAGTGTGAGGTTGCATTCGTTACTCTGTAATGTCTGGAGGAAATTAGATGTAATGATAGGGTTGCCAGCAGGACTAGGAGAAAGGTTTCAATTGAATGTGGTGTATTGACTTTCTATCACTTCTGGGAAGCAATCCAATTTGGGTCTATAGGGTAATAGGCCTGCTGCTGATGGTGGAGTTTACTGTCTTGCTAAGGAACTAATAATCAGTGCATGGCATAGTGGAAAAGGGGTGAATTGCGTTTACAGAGTACATCCCTAAAAAATACCTGCAATTCAGATGTGTAAATGGAATTGCTACAATTTTTTGCCCTTCAGCAAACCTATTCCCCGCCGCTTCTGACTGTGAAGAACTTGATGTATGGTGGAAACAGCGTAACACGTGCAGTATTCCTTCACCAGCAATAGATGTGCAAACCTGTTTTCTGCCCTTACGTGGTTAGAAGGAGGTGGGATTCCCTTTCACCAGGAGAACTGCCTTATTTGAAGTTGCTGCTCTGTATCAATTGCCTCTTTTACGCTCCCAGTTGTAAAGGGAGCAGTGGTGCCAGTGGTGGGCTGCAGAGCAGTACCCTGAGCTCTGCGTCCTGGACTGAAACCTGTGCCAGCGCTAGTGACTGTGAAGGGAGGACTTGGCTGGAGCAGGTGCGGGAGACGGGGCAGGGGCTGGGACCCTGGGGGTGGAAGAGGATGGGGAGGAATAGAGCAGAGCCCTGGTGGTGGTGGCAGCGGCAGGGTGATAAGAGGAGCTGTGGAAGCAAGGGTGGGAAGGGCAGTGGGGAATTGTGGCGATCTGAGGTCCTTTTTTTACCTCTGAAGGTAAACTAGGAGTTGCAAGGTGCTGTTGTACTGATATAAATAAGCTAGCATACGTCAGGAGTCAGAACTGGAGAAAGCCCAGCTTACTTCCCCACATTCATGGCTGTCATTTTCCTCTGCACAGAATTGGAGTGGAAGATTTCAGAGTCGGGCGCCATCAAGACAGACCTCGAGGAGAACCCCAGGAAGCAGATCCAGGACCAGCTCATGTCCTCAATCAGGGCGTGTGTCCCAGCCAGGGGGGAGAGTGACTCAGAGGATGACTAACCCCTGTGTCTGCATCAAGATTGATACAGTACGCTTGCAGCCAGTGTTCCCACCTAGAGCACTGGAGACACTCATGAAGATCTTGCTGAGCCCTGGAAGGGTAGTATTTCAAGACAGCCATCTATCTAGAAACTTCTAGAAACTAAAAAAGTTTCTTTAAAAAAAATAAGTACCCAAACTTACTGCAGCTTCACCAGGGATCCTGAAAGACATTTTATATTATGAAGCCTGAGTAAATCCTACTCAAAGTTTTAAAATACAGGCATCAGTAGAAACAGAGGTCTCTTGTTGTTATTTTCTTATTAAATTGCTGACTTCTTTAAAAAATCTGAAATACGAAGCGGCCTTAAGTGCACTGTTTTTGACAAGCTTGACTTGTGTAAATCTAATCTAAATACCTGGTCTTAAACATCATTGGTTGTAGCACTTAGTTGGGCCTTCTGTCAGCCCGCCGTGCATAAATGTTGGACAGCCTGGAGAGCTAGGGGAGGTGACCTGTGACACGGGCACTGCTGAAGGTGACAGGTGGCTCTTTGCAGAGGTGTGGTGGCAGGAGGGCCAGCACAAGGCCATGAGCTGGGACAGTAGATGTCTCAAGAGAAACCTCAGTGACGACCAGTGTCTCCTGGGACTTGCTGAGTCCAGAATTCCCTTTCACATGCACCAATTAATTTAGCAGCACTATTTTGCCTTTCACAGGGGCTGAGCTTCCTGCACCACACTTACCCGCTGATCACGAAAGAAAATTCAAGATGGTGGTGCTCGAGTGTGAAATTGCTGACTTCTTCCACAAAATCAGAAGTCTGATGCAATACTACAGTAGTGTCACTGCCAAATGTGACAGAAAATTGTATTTGAAGAGCTGACATCTTTCTATATCAAAGCCTTCCATCTTCTTCTAGGTACAGCGATAATAATCAGAGCCTTAGAAGAATGAACTGAAATACCACCTTAATTATAGATCTGCTGACACTCAGAGCTTCTTGCTTATTTTGGGTCGGATTTAAAGTCCACCTACACTTTCAGTTTGTCTGCTCTTGGGCTAACAAGCTCCAAGAGCTTTTGCTAACAAGGCTGCCCCAAGGACATTTTGTTATATTGCTGATGGATTCTGTGGGTGGATGGTACAGAACGCAATGCTCAATAAGCAGCAGTTTTTATTTTAGTTTTGTATTAGTTCATAGCAACTTTGAAGCATGTTTCCTGCACTCTGTCTCTCCAGTCAAATCAGTATGTAGTTCAAACAACAAGTAACTGTTCCTTTAACTGCAGGTGAAGTTGAAAGATCCTGATGGAGAGTTTCCTCTTTGAGATCCGAATGGTGATTTGAGTGTCACTTAAGCCCCTTTTATTTTTCTGTGTGTTTTTGACAAAATACCTAAAATGCTAACACTGAGCAAGTGAGCCAAACGCAGTGGGATACAAGCTGATTAAATACTGAATATTGTTGTTGTACATACCACCACGCTTCTCTTGACACTGGACTGTTCAAAATGCTATCAGACCTGATGCTTTTTTGTACTTACCTACATGTTCTCGCAATCTACGACAACTCTTTCTCCCCATAGAAGCCTGCTTATTTTGCTTATCTTTTGCTTGCCCTTGTTTAGCTGTGCTTTTGAGCGACCTCTGAGCATGTGGACTTTTGGAGGAAACTGTCTAGAGGAGCAGCTCCTAAAGGGATATTTGGTCCAAAGAGCTAGGCCAAAGCTATCCTGAAATAAGGCCCTCTGAAACCTCTGTAGAGTGGATGTTCTATCCTCAGCCTCTCCCTCCAGATCTGCTGCTGTTAAGCTGTCTGAATTGCTGATGCAGACACAGCTGCCATGCTCTTCTCAACTTGTTTTTAATTTAAAGTTTATCAAACTTTCTAGGAAGGGGAGGTGGAATCTGCAATCCATCTTATATTGCTGCTGTGACAACTTCAATTTGAAATCTAATTTAAAAAGTAGGCAATGCTTTGGATACTTTTTTACTTCTATTTTTCCCTCTTCAGTGCTTCTAGGGAGGCAGAGTAGCAATAACGTTGCAGCTGCCCTTTCACTGTTTTCTAGGCCATTGATGATTCGTGGACTACAGCAGGAAATGAGCCCAAAGCAGGATGATCACTGCATTTGGATGGGGTTGCTGAGAGCTCTGTCCTGTGGGGTCTTGGAAACAGCTAGAGATGAAGATTCCTCAAATTGTTCCAGTGCTTGATTGGCTCCCTCTATCCTTTGCATCCTGCACAGGACAGCACAGGCAGCAAGACCTTGAGCCAGAATAACTAAAGACAGAGGAGTCTTGTCCAGAGCTTGATCCAAAGCTTGTTGTTCAATGAGAACTGGTGTTTCAAAGACAGACAGACATCCCTAGGATACTAATCAAAGACCTACTAGAGCTAATCGATAAAGCTGAAGGACAGAGTGCATTTTTTGACCAGACTGTGCCAGCTTGCGAGGACCTTAGCCAGTGGCTCCCAGCTTAGAGTACATGGCTTGAACCTCCCTTGTGCTCAAGGGATGCTCAAGCCCTCTACGCGAAAAACTCTGCAAGTCTTCCTCAAAAGCTCCCTGCTTGCTTTTGTCTGCACTGGTATAAGTGATTCTTGTTCCCTCATCTGCAAAGTAAGCCATCTTAGATGGGATGGTGGCCTCTCACCAGAAGGGCTTATGCCTGGTGAGTGAGGCACTGCCCCTGGTGCAGGTTTGAGCCCCTCAGGCAGAAGTGAGAATTGAAGTGAATTGCTGATGCCCTTGGCATGTGGTGCAACAAATCCTTGGGTAAATAAAGGGGAGGCAGGACTTCGGGCTGTTTCCATCACGGTTTTCTCTTCTAGCAGGGTCCTAAAACCACAGCTGCCTTCTCCTTGTACTGGGAGTCCAGTAGGTGTGTTGGCCTTGGGTCCACCAAGAGGATTAAGTTCCCAAAGGGGACTGGGGCTTGTATGGGCATCTTGTTGCCTCAGGCTGTTCAGCCATAGTGAAGCGGATACCCCGTGCCTGTGAATGACATGGCACGCCCAGGTGGTAGTAATGTTTTTCTTCTACAAGGAGTGAAGCAGGCCTGCCCAGGAGATTGGGTAGGGGAGGGTGAGATTGTGTCTTCTGGCCTGCCTCCCTGCTGTCTGCCAGGACTACAGCAGGAGCTGCCTTGCCATTAAATAGGTGCCATTGAGTAACGTATTGCAATTCGGGAGAAATGGAGACAAAACTTGACCTTTACCGTCTTTTATCCTGAGCTGCTTAGTGTGTTGACACATGGAGGGATGCCATGCGAGGATGCCGTGCTGAAAGGAGCAGATGCGAGAATAATCGAAGACCAGAAGAGGCTGAATGTTCTGCCCAGCTGCTGAGACCCACGCGGAGCATCATTTCAAATGGTCTCTGTGCTCCTCGCTATTTGGCTAAGTGTGAAAACAGCTTCTTGTAATCTTACTCTCTTTCTTGCCAATCATATCGCCTTGCTCAAGGCCTTTTGTAGAAATTAGGTCTCTGCAGGAAATGGATAATGAGATCTGTTTAACCTTTCAGCAGAGCAGAAACTATGGGAGCACACAGTTAAGGGGAATGAGCTTTAGCTTAGAAGGAAGCCGGCTGCTAAATAGCAAACCAAAACAGCCAATTAATATACGTAGCAGAATGAGGCAATATAATGGGCGAAAATAATTGGCGAGCCTGAACTCTCATTTGCAAAGATCTGGGGCACTGTTGCGAAATGCACTATCAATATTTTTGCAGCCTGTCAGTAGTTAGTGTCAGATCAATGCTCGCTTCTCACCGGTGCAAGAAGGGTCTCTGTCAGCGATCGTGGGAGAAGGCGGAGGCAGCGATTCTGTAAACGGTGCTGAGGCTTGTACCAGTGACTGTCCTGCGTACCGCTGTGAAAGCGTCTCTGACTCATCCCACGCTGCAGCGGTGACAGCAGGTGGGGCGGGGGGGGAAAGTAACCCTCGTCCATAGACAGGGGAAAATTATTTGCCATTAGTAGACAGTCTAGAGTTTTTTGTGTGAAATAAGAGGAGGCTCTGGGGAGACCTTATACTGGCCTTCCAGTATCTGAAGGCGAGTGACCTACAGGAAAGATGGGGAGGGACTCTTTATCAGGGGGTGTAGCAATAGGATGAGGGGTAGTGGTTTTAAACTGAAAGAGGGGAGATTTAAATTAGATATTAGGAAGAAACTCTTTACTGTGAGGGTGGTGAGGCACTGGAAGAGGTTGCCCAGAGAAGTTGTGGATGCCCCGTCCCTGGAAGTGTTCAAGGCCAGGCTGGATGGGGCTTTGAGCAGCCTGGTCTAGTGGGAGGTGGGTTGAACAAGATGATCTTTAAGTTCCCTTCCAACCCAAACCGTTCCATGATTCTGTGAAATGTAAGCGAACCACTAGTAATAAAAAGTTTTCTTCACAGTACAGGTCTGAAGTCTGCTGCTCGCCCAGGTTATGTGAGCAGCCACATTAGGTTCGTAGCAGGCTTCCCTGATCTGGATCAGTCACCACTCTGATTTTCTTTTACCCAGACCCACTTGCACTCACAATCTGCACTCGGCAAACCTGGAGGGTAACGCTTTGCATCCACTTCACCTGCAGAGAGAGCGCCAGGCGTTGTGCAAGTGGGGCAAGGCCATGGAGGGGCAAGTTCTCCAGGTACTTAATGCCACCATGGTTGGGAGCTTGCAAAAGTGTATGCAGGACTGCAATTGCAGGAGGTGAAATGAAGGAGTGTCCTTTGAATACCCGTGCTCTGCTGTGCTGTGCTGTACCTGGTTTGGCCAGTTCCCCCTTTCCCAGGGCTCAGCTCAGCCTTGCCTGCTTCCTCTTTGGGTCTGACCCATCACATCTCTTCCCAAATATGCTCAGGTGGGTATTTGGTTGGGCTTACTGCTGAGAGTAGTTTAACTTAGTTGATGATTCACTATGAGAAAGCTGGGTGCGTGCTTCCAGCTGTGCTGGATCGGGATGCAGAATAGGCACATGATGTTAGGCCAGAAGTTAGCATGACAGCTGAACACAAATATTTGTCTTTATAGAGTTCATGAAGAAAGTAGCTTTGATCTACAGCAATTCCTGTGAAAGTTAAGGTGTTCTTTTTATTCCTGTTTTATAAACTCAAGTTCACAACAATTTTTCATTATTGTCTGGAAATCTAGGGAAATTTCTTATTTCACAGGCTGTGTAGAAATGGGAAATTACACTTCTAATAGAAACTCAATAACTTAGTTTGGACTAGCTCTTGTTTTGTGAAGGGGGTAAAAAAAGTACCATTATCTGAAACTTTTGCTGTGTATTTGTTGGTATCGGATCATGTCTAAAGAAACTTTGCTCTCACTGAGATCAAAAGGGAATGGTTTCCCTTCTCTGTTCTTTTAAATCACGACATTGCTAAAACTAATCTATTCCCTGTCAATTGTTTGGAAGGCAGTTGAACTCATTTCTAGTTACAGCCCATTAGAAATTACTCCTCATTTCAATCTCATTTAGCCAATTCAATCATCAAAGGATTGCAGGAGGCATAAAGTATTTTACTGATGCATTTAGCTCTTCACAGAATTATAAAAAGTGTTGAACTTCTTAGGTCTATCTATTTGCAGATGGCTCTTGTGATGCAGGGAAAGGCTTCATTCCCTCCCATGGAAGACAGAACCATTAAAAAAGAAAATCCAAGCAGCGAGAGACTCTCTAGGCTTGTGTGGGAGATTGATGAATGATCTGACTTGTTTTCATATAACGTGTTAAAACTTTCATCTCTTAACACCCTGCCGAATTTTTCAGCAGTTCGCCAGATTAATTTTAATTTACAGAGCTGACTGAAGGAACTGAGGTCTGATAAAAAAAATGGCAGAAAAAATATGAAGTAATTCTGAGGTTGTTTCTATTTAACACTTCAAATGTTAAATAAGCAAGGAATTATATAATCTAAGGCAGAACAGTCCATGTAACAGATGTTAATGGACAATCAATAAGATGGATATAATTATGCATATTTGTAAGCCTCTGGTTCCATATATTTGCTATAAGAAGTCATATTTCTCCCAGTGTATTGAACAGCTTAAACACAAAGATGCTTCTTGTGGAGGGAAAATTTACAGCATTTACTAGCAAGAGCAAGTCTTGATTTTCCAGACAGCTGTTGCCTACCCCCAAAGTGACCCTGACGCCTGCTATGGCGTGTGTCATCCTGATCCCACTTCCCTAAATATCCGTGTGAATACTTTCATTTACAAGGAGGGCAGCAGAGCCAGCTACTGAACATTTCTTCTTCTTGCCTGATTGCACTTCATCCTTCTGTGAAATAGTACAGACTGTCTGGGGGTGTTGGGAAACTTCATTAATTATCTGCTCATATGTAGATGATTTCTGTTACGTAAGGCTCAAAGTGGAGATGTCCTGGATCCTTCAAGCTGACTCTCGCTTGCTGTGGTTTAGTTGTTCCTAGCCTCAGGTGATTAGAGGAGCAATTGTGAGGGCCACCTCCGTGGCAGGAGAAGACCAGCAATAGACACTTGCAAAGATTGATCTCTGCTACAGCACTGAGGCATCAACTATTTACCGAGAAAGTGCCATTGGTAAAAAGGTGCAAAGTTTGGTGGGATGAAGAAAAACCAGGGGAATATGCAAAATGTGGAGTTGGGTTTCCCATCCGTTAATGTTCCCAAACTTCTTCAGCTGAGGTGCACTCCCTCTGATTACATCTAGCTAGCAAATTTAATAGAGCTGGGGGGAATGGGATGGGAACTGGATCCTGCAGGGTGAATCAAGTTCAGATGAAAGGGCTGATCCTGGAAGTGCGTAACGAAGTTTCTTCTTGTCTTCTTTCTCCCTCTGAGAAGAAAGGGAGGAGGAGAGCCCTTGAGACAGTGAAAGACATGAAGGGCATCAGGCACAGGTAGGTACAAAGGGGCTCAGATGGGAGGCTTAAATGAGAAGTCTGTCCATCGCTACAGAAGAAGGGTAGAGGTGAGGGAGGTAATAAAGAAAAAATTGAGAGCTCACATTATGAGGAAGGTTCAGGGATATTTGGTGCTGGGATACGCTAGGAGAAGCACTGTTCTCGAAGAATGGGCTTCATGTCTGTAGCTGGAGACTGTGCACTGAGGATAGCAGAGGGGATGAGAGCATTAAATCACAGACCAAAAGGACAATAACTTATAGGAAGAAAAAAGGCAGATAAACATGGATGCGCTGATCCGTAAAAAAATGTTAGGGGGTAGACTGCAAGTGCCACTATTAATGAGAGCAATAATCAGGCAAGTTTTCAGTAAGTAAAATCAATTGGTAAAAAAAAAAATCATACCTAATTCAAGCCAGGACAAGACACTGCTGTAATATTTGCATACTAATAAACTGTCTTTAGCGTAAGCCCAGCAAAAGCTATGAATCTTTCAGGTGAGAGGAGCTGTTTATATGCACAAGACACATTAAGCACTGGTAGCATCATGTATCTGGCATATGTTACAGATCCAGCCCAGCTGATGAGATGGGCTTTCTCTCTCCATTTAGATGTCAAATGCTACTTTAACTACATTGACATTTTCAAACTACTGCCCTGTGCGTTTGCACTGTATTATAAAAGAGATATAGGGACAACTTTAAAAATAGTTCTGTAAAAATGCCATCACTGGCTTATTGGTAGCAGGCCTACTTTGAATGCAGATACAGAAAAGAGAGGAAGAGAGAGAAAACATCTCTTTGCCCTTTTCTTGACTAGTAGCTCATACTTCAGGCCTTAAAACCTCGGGGTGTTCCTGATGAGAAAATGGTGATGAAGAGCTTTGGTGGCACCTCTACAAAACACACCCTCCCTCCCCATCCTCCTCCTTTCCTGGTGGCAGGACAACCACCAAGCACATGGACATCCTCCTAGCTAAAAGACTGGTATGCTTCCCTTGCTCCAGGCTTCAACCAGGGGGAAATCTTTAACATCAAATCCACATCTGCTGTTACTGTCACTCCGCGTCTGCATGGAGCACGTGGGGTTTCCTTAGGAAGTCATGCAAGAAACCGGGCCCTGCCACATCCCCTGGGTTGTGCTCTGTTCACCTTGCTCTGAAATGCAGACGGTGCCCTGGAGATCTAGGCGCTCAGCTGGGTACAGACATTACTCTTGCTTAGAATGCAGGTAGAGGGAAATTGAGAGTTTTCTGCAGGCTTAACTTCCTGCCATAGAGGGGCCCCGAAAGGCCAAGAAATTTCCTCCCCCCCCCCCAGTGCAAAGGACCCCTTGGAGCTGGGCACCTCCGTGACACAGAAGTCACACGCTCCCTGTCAGTGCTGGCGGGTTTTACTCTGTTACCCCATCAAATGGGGAACGTGCAAATGAGAGCGCATTGTGCGGCGCTGGTGTGGTGTGGTCATGGTGCGGCATCAGTGCAGATGGGATCCTGGCTGAGGGTGAGCAGCTGGTGGGGTGACGCAGGACGGGTGTTCAGGCCCAGCAGGAGCCAGGGAGTGCTTGGAGCCACTGGCTCACTCCCCAGCTTTGCTGGCAACGAGACAAAAACTTACCTGAAGCAGAGATCATAGAATCACAGAATGGGTTGGGTTGGAAGGGACCTTAAAGATCATCTAGTTCCAACCCCCTGCCATGGGGAGGGACACATTCTGCTAGACCAGCTTACTCAAAGCCCCATCCAGCCTGGTCTTGAACACTTCCAGGGATGGGGCATCCACAACTTGTCTGGGCAACCTGTTCCAGTGCCTCACCACCCTCACAGTAAAGAATATCTTCCTGATATCTAATCTAAATCTACCCTTTTTCAGTTGAAAACTATTACACCTGGTCCTGTCACTATGCTCCCTGCTAAAGAGTCCCTCCCCATCTTTCCTGTAGGCCCCCTTTAGGTACTGGAAGACCACTATAAGGTCTCCCCAGAGCCTTCTCTTCTCCAGGCTGAACAACCCCAGCCCTCTCAGCCTGTCTTCATAGGAGAGGTGCTCCAGCCCTCTCGTCATCTTCATGGCCCTCCTCTGGACTCACTCCAACAGGTCCATGCCCTCCTTACATTGAGGACCCCAGAGCTGGACTCAGTACTTCAGGTGGGGTCTCATGAGAGCAGAGTAGAGGGGCAGAATCACCTCCCTCGACCTGCTGGCCATGCTTCTTTTGATGCAGCCTGGGATGCGGTTGGCTTTCTGGGCTGTGAGCGCACATTGCTGGCTCATGTTGAGCTTCTCATCAACCAATATCCCCGAGTCCTTTTCCTCAGGGCTGCTCTCAGTCCATTCTCTGTCCAGCCTGTATTTGTGCCTGGAATTGTCCCAACCCATGTGCAGGACCTTGCACTTGGCCTTGTTGTACTTCATGAGGTTCGCACAGGCCCACCTCTCAAGCCTGTCCAGGTCCCACTGGATGACATCCCTTCCCCGCAGTGTGTCAACCATGCCACACAGCTTGGTGTTGTCAACGAGCTTGCTGAAGGTGCATGCAATCCCACTGTCCATCTCACCGACAAAGATGTTAAAGAGCATTGGTCCCAATACCGACCCCTGAGATGACATGAGATGCCCACCTGCAGGTAGTGATTAAAAAAGTATGGAAGGAGGCAGCATAGTGTGCAAATCCTGGGAATGGTCTGGATTTCATGGGGGATGGGGTGCCAGATCTTTCACATACCTCTGCAGAAGGACCCCCAGGCTGCAGTGGTATACATTGCTCTGTGGTTTAGGGGAGGTGTGCTCCTGGATGAGGCTCCTGGAAATGGGATCAGCTGCTCTCTATTGTTGTGGCAGCTTTTCCTAACATAAAAAACATGGCTTCACTGGGCCTCATATTCCTCACCAGGAAAATACATATTTGTGTTTACTGACCATATATTGGTGTTTTGAGTTTTTTTTTTTTTAATTTATATCTGCAGTGAAGGCAATTGCTACACTAGGGTAGTTGTTGCTTTGTCTATTTGTCCATCTATGCCAAATTTTCCTGTATAGAAGTTCTCTGCTGTTGCCATACTTACTGTGCATCTGCATGGCTGCTGGCACTTGCAGATAGTCTGCAAGTAAATGATGCTATTCCTCTTGCTAAAGCATAACAGACTTCTGTTGAACTGTTTTAGCCCTGATTTTCCACTATTTTAGTGATTTCATTGTGATAGAGCTGGCTTTTTTCATCAAATATACTTAATGAAGTGCTCTGCAAGATAAAAAGGAAAAATCTGGTAGCTCAGAAAGCAGTTCAGATCTTGTTATCATTGCTTGAGGGCTGGAACAAGCTGGTGCTATTTAGGGAGACTTCATTCAAGGGCTCGAACGCTGCTTCAGGCATCCTGGAGTTTTCAGGAGAGGTAAGAAGGATGAGAACCTTCTGCAGTATCACCTCTCAGAAGCATGCCAGGTGCAAAGTAAATGCAATCGTGCACAAGATGGCAATGTTCTCCACAAAAAGGGCCTTTCCTTCCTTCCTTGCTACAGTCTGCCTGTGTACTTTTAGACATACCACTTGTTTCAGTGGAACATCAATAGCAGCACTTCAGATGCTCAGTTCTGCTCTGTGCGGGATTGAGGTCTCTGTGAATACACACAGTGAGATATGCACGCCAGCTGTATGTTCAAATACGTCTCACTGCAGGCATGTGTAAATCCATCCCACAGCTTTCTAACAGCTTTAGCTAACGCACCAGACAGCAGCTTGTTTTTCCTGTGTTCTGACCTATTCTTGCACATGAGCACGGTGTCTATAGCACTAACTTCACAAGACTCTTATTCAGGAAGAATGCATCTGTCACCGTTTTGGTCACGAATAGCTGGCCATACACACTTCTGATTCACCCGTCACCACAGCTCCAGGCGTCTTGTCCACAAAAACCCCACATCTAAATCAGTCTCCAGAAAGATCTTGGATCCAAATGCAGTAAAGGCTGAGGAATGGGCTCAGACGATCTGTGGCAGAACAGTCCCACCCCAGTGCGGGAGATATGTGAAAGTCTTCACAGGACTGAAGTGTGCCAGTTCCTCATTGTCATAGAATCATAGAATTGTCTAGGTTGGAAGGGACATTTAAGATCATCAAGTCCAACCATCATTCCTGTCTGAGGTAAGATCATATCCATGCCTTTCTCTAGGATGATCTACTTCTCTTTTGGAGAAATGCTTACATAAGTAGACGTCTTCTACTGTGTGAGTTACATGGGTTAAGCGTCAGGACTCTCCCAATTTAGAGAGTAGAGAGCACCCTGGACCAGGAGCAGACACCTCTAGACTAAGAAAACTTCATTGAGTGAAGAAGCTGAGGCCTCATATCTGTCAGTGGTGTTAAAAAAGATCCAGAAACTAAAAACCCAAAAAGTTTGTATTGGATACTGTATTGGTTTGAAAGAAGAATATTGATAAATTATTCATCCAAATTGATTATGCAAATATGCAAGAGTCCATTCACAGATCTTTGTTTTTCTGATCAGCCTCAGGGAAGTCATCCCTGGTTTGGCATTGCAGGTACCAGCCTGGGTATCAGACAGACAGCTCGGGAAGAGGCACGAGAGCCTCTTCGCAGTCCCTGCGGACGTCCGACCTCTTGGTAGCCACTGCTACAGAGCAGCAGCAGCCAGCCTCCTGGTATCCGAGCCACATGTGAGGATGTTGCCACACAGCTGCCACCGCTGCCTCTCCCCCTGCAGCTCTGCCCCCTTGTTTCGCTGTGCGAGGGCTTTTCAGGAGAGCAGCAGAACTTGCCAGACCCACTAGCAAAAACTAACTTCTAGACTTGGTGAGGGCACATCTATGTGCAGCCCTGTGTGATGCTCAATAACTGGGAGCCAAGCTGGTTTCTCCAACAGAACCGTACTGAAGCTTCTGGCAGCTGTAAGCAAAAGTGCAGTCCTGTTGTGGCAAATCTCAGGAAACAGCGTGTGGTTTCACATCCCCCACCTGAATGAACAGTGATGTGTAATCCATTGAGGAGCTTTTCAGTGTTTATCGCTCATTCAGTAGACTAGGAGGGATCTTAGCCCTAGCATGATACTCCTTATAAAGCTCTTGTCCTAAATTCCTGCTACAAGTGGTGATCCAGCTCATCTTCATAGGTTCACCTTCCTCTGTTCTTCCTGGAGACACATTTGTGCATGGCAGTATTGCTTAGGTATTTTGTTTACAGAGGAAGAAACTACCCAGGTTGACCCCCATTTTTTTATGGCCAAAACCCCCTCAACCTCACCATCAGGCATGATGATGAGGAAAACATTATCAATCCCGACAGTTTCCAAATCGGAGCTGGCCTCTGGATGGACACACTGAGAAATGGCCAAAGAAGATCTGCCTAGAATTCCTGGAGTACACAGCATCCAATATACCTGTTAATAATGAGAATGGCAGGTTGGACATCTCTCCTTACATTCAAGGAGGATGTGTGGTCTCTCAAGTCTTAGGATCTAATGCAGTGCTTCACAAAGCTGTAGTGCTGTTCTGTGAGATATCAGGATCCTGTGTCTTGGTGGACTGCTTACTGCTTGGAACATGGATAGTCACTCAGAACAGAACAAAAAAATATTTTACCAAGCAGTAAGTGAAGTTCCTTGAGATGGACTGGCCACTGGGCAGTCTGCCCTCTCCCTCAGAGTCCTGCCCAGGTTGGATTCTGCAGCTGAGAGAAAACTAAACTTGCAGTAGCCACAATCCACAATTTACGCTTTTCTCAGGGAGCAGAAGGGCTCTCCAAGGGCACGTGTACAGCATGGCTGCGCACGGCGGGCCAGGAAGTTTCTGGGTTCAGGTACGTGTGGTGCCCGTAGGTGCCTGCTGCCTGTGCCCACGGGCAGAGCACCCCGTACATCTCTATTCCTGTTACGTGACTGACATTCTGTTATTAGAACCTCCATAGAGCTTTTCAAACCTTAAATAACCCAGCCTCATAATCACTCTGGGAGGTAATTAAGCCGCCCGGTTATCAACAGTGGAACTGAAATGTGGAGTTGGGATCTGGATTTTGGATGAGATATCCTTTTCTTTTGCAGGCCAAGTCACGAAGCATTAATACAAGTGGTGTGGACCAGGACTTCTGCTTGTGTCATGGCTCAGCATCAGTACTTGAGTTAGATGTTTAGGAAGCTCCAATTTCCCAGCCCTGTTCTCAGAACACCTTCCTGTAAGACAGAATCCCAATGTATCTTGTTAGAAAAATGAACAGAACGGGATGTTTTAAAAAATCTAAACAGTACCTAGATCATGGTAATTTGGAGAATATCACAGGCATGTTTCTGTGTCTCAGTGCAATGCTAGTGTCTTTGTATCATGTTTTAGCCTAATCTGTGATGGACTGAACTTTTTTTTTTTTTCTTTTTACCATGGCAACCTCACTATGGTGATTTCAGGGCTAGGGAGCTTTATATTTATCTTGACCAGCATGAAGAAGTCTGAGCCTCATTAACTGTAGGAAGGTGGATGGATAGCATATGGAACACACCGCACACGAGACGGCACTTCCCTTCCCGGGGCAACTGGGTCATTCGTATTATCTACACGCGCTGCAAGTTTCCTTTTGGAAATCCTGAGTTGCTAACTGTTCTCTCTGTCCCAAGGGAAGAAAATCCAGACAGATGGCTTCAGAGAAACCTTGCATCTTTAAGGGAAGATATCCTCCTGGAACAATAATTAATGCTGGTGGGATTTTTTTTTTTTTTTTGAGAAACTTGGAAAGAATTCAGTATCACCAGAGGGCATTAACACAGAGCCTAGCAGAGGACAGAGAAAGATAAAGAGGGGAAAAAATAGCTATCACAAAACAGTGATCCTATTAAAATGACATTGAAAAATTCTATTAGTGCTCTTTGCCCCCTTGCCTGCCTGCCTTCGAAGATTCGAGGCGAAACACAAGTGCTTGTCAGTCAGACAAAGCCTCCCAATAATCTCTGCTAAAAGGTGACATTCACGCGTTGCAGAGGGACACACGGGGCTCTGGGCTGACTACCTCAGGAGTCTGCCGGCAGAAAAGCTGTATCTGGCTGCAGGCATCAGCGCTCCACGCTGCAGGGAAAGGGATGGTGGGGCTGACGTGGGCTTGGGCCGCTCACCCACCCGGAGGTTCAGCAGCTCTGCCTGTGGGAGTGGGGCTGAGCTACTGGAAGAGCAGCAGCGATACCGTTGCCTCCACGGGAAAGGAGGCTGGTGCCATGCAGACTTTACATCAGGACTCCAGAGCACTGGGCAAGTTGGGGTGGACTTCATCCTCGGTACACCCCAGCTGAAACGCCTTGCTGTGCTGCTATCCAAGGGTCCCTGGTAAAACCTCATCCGTGTTTAAATGCCATTGTTTGAGCTTTGGGTGTGTTGACCCTTATTGTTGGTGGCGATCATTAGAAGCACGCAAGTATAAGGGGAAGAAAAGCTAGATCCTGAGCTAGTGTTTCCCCCCAAAAATTAACTACTACCTTAGATGTGCTGCTTAGTTTGGTACTGTGTGCTATATCCCAGGGTTTCCCAAAACAGTGGTGATTTTGGGAGCCATGAAAACTGAGGCTAAAGATTGCTCTCTACCCAAGATCACTGGGAATGTGCAAGACCTCTTTCCCCACTAGCAGCTAAACCTTCTTATTTTCTCTTCCTGAACCTGTTCTGCCAGTACGTTTCAGCAAATGTCTATTTATGCAGGAGTAGCTACTGCACCGTGCACAGGATTAAGACTGTGTTCTTTTCTTAGCCACATTCAAAATAAGTTTTGAATTCTATTAATTTCTCTCCCAGTTTTCTTAGTGAGAAAACCTATTTGGATCAGGATCAAAGGGATAGTTTATTGCTCTTTGTAAAAGAGCAGATTCTCTTTTGCCTTTGGAAATTACTAAAAGTGGCACAGAAAACTCTTACACCATCTTGAACAAATATCTGTCTGCTCTACTCTGCAGAAATAATGTGTCAGCTGGAGTACTTTGTGTAGCGTTGGGCGCTGCATTCCCAGAGAGATAGGGACCAGCTGGAGTGACTCCAGAAGGGAGCTGCAGAAAGGATCACAGGGCTGGAAATCACGACCTACCAGGAAGAATGACTGCATTGGGGTTGCTTTGCTTAAAGGAAAGAAGATTAAGGATGGGGGGAGGGAGAATGATAATATTCCTCAAATATGCAAAGGACTGCTGCTGAGAGATGAGGAAAAATTTCTTCTCCCTGGTGGAAAGTAGAAAGAAATAATGGGTTCAAATTGCAACAAAGATGACTTAAGTCAGGCATTATGAAAAAGCTTTCTAACAGAGAGCAAAATGAAGCACTGGATGGGATTGTCTGAAGAGACACTTTACGGACCCAACTGGAAGTCTTTGAAACCAAATTAAGCAACTGTTCCTCTTGGGCAAAGGAAAGGAAGAGATGACCTTGTGAGCTAAAGGGACTATTACTGCATTTTAGGGGAAAGTAACTCACCTGGAAATTCAGCTACTGGTAAAGAGGCAAGTAAAAAAAAAATAAATAAAGTTTTCATTAATGCTTTTCTACATCTTATAAACTTTTAAAATCATCTTTTCAAGCCTCCTAAGATTTACTAGGTATGTCAGTATTAAAACATTAGAAGGTGACACAAAAACAACAAAATGTAAGGGGGAGATATTTATAGGTTTCAGTACTGGACCGCACTTGGCAGCTCTGAGCCACTGACTTACCCAGGGGCACTTGGAGCAGTATCGCTCTCTGGAAAGCTCATCTCTTTCCAGATCGTTCAAGTGAGGAAGGCAGATTTCCCTCCTCTCTTCTTCAGGGGGTCCGGCGCTGCCAAAGGTGGTTGGGAGAGTATTATCGGAGCAATCCAGGAAGGAGAATTACACCTGCTCTAAATGGTGACTGAGCACCGAGCTGGGTACGTAAGAGGATGGAAATGGGAAGAGGCGATAAGAAGGTTGCCAAGTTGGCCACTGCAGCCGAGCACACACTGGCAAGCTTCCTCCCCTGCCTCTATGCTTTGACCTCTCAATCACCCTTGGTGCAGCCCTTGTAATGCTCTGCCAAATAGGATTACACTCCAGCAGAGGGAAAATTTACACATTCCATAGGACTTGATGAAATAGCAATTGGTAAGGACACGCCACAGGATTAACTGGAAAAAATCCATATATATTAGGGGCAGAGGGGGTGGCTGGGTGGGAAAAGGAGAGTTACAACCTCTGTTTGGTTGGGTTTAGGCTCAAGAAACCTGCGCCTGTGTTCAGGGAGTCCTCTCGCAAGCCTTGTGCTTGTTAGAATTTAATTGCTTGTGGATCGTGCTGCTGGCAAACTGGTGCAAACAGAGATGATCCCTCATTAATGCAGAAGCTTATGCGAGACCAGCTCCAAGGAATAATTTCAATAGTGTCTAAATACGCTCTGGTCCAAGTTTCCTTACACCAGAATGCCATTTTATTAACGTATCTGAAGGAAAAAGAGTCAGAAAAAAGTCTGTCTTGGAACTGTCTCCCCGCCCTCTAGGTATTTTTAAAAGTAGGTCTGTGAGTTAGTCTTAGAGGGTATTTATGGCTTGGAACTACGTGGAAATGCATTTGGAGACACATCGCCAGTCGAGAGATCAGGGGGCCAATGGCCACTATTAATTACCTTGCAGCTAGGCAGGAGCTGAAAAGCTACCCTTCGGCCTTGCTCAGCTGGAGAGAGCATGGCACAGCTGTAAACAGCTGTAAAGAGCTGTCAGGGAAGGAGAAAGCTGCCCCCACGTTTTACTTTTTTGCCTTGTGTGGAGAAAAAAAAAAGGAAAGGAAAAAATCAGCTCGCGGGAAGCTATGTGGGGGTTACTTCACTCCCTCTCCTGAAGCCAGACATATCAGTCTTCTTTTGCACAAGACGTGAGCCGCATGTTGAGACACCTTGTGATTATAAACTCTCCTCAGCAAAATTATTGAGGGTCAAAGAATTTGGGGACTCGTGGGATGATCTGATTGGCAGGACAATTAGGTACGGACTGTGTTCTTTCATTTCTGCTGGAAACTCGGTGTAATCACAGCTCCTGTCTCTGGCCTGTGTGGTGCCGGAGGTTGGATGAGGTGATGAGGATACTCCCTCTGGCCGTAAAAATCTATTAACCTCGCTTCTCACCGTGCATGGCTCGGGCGCGCAGAAATTCAATACCTGTCCACCATCTGAAAGCTCTCTTGTCAAGGAGGAAGAAATAAAAGTACCGATGCGAGCTGGCTTTCACTCCCCTTTTTTTTTTTCCCATTGAAATTGCTGGAGAGAAGCTCCCAGGCGAAGGGTTCAGCTTCGATGTGGGGCTGGGTTTTTGGAGGCTCTGCGACAGGCGTGGGTGAGCTGGGAGCCTTGGCAGGAGCTGGCCCCGCGGGGTACTGGGGTGCACTGCAGAGCTGCTCAGCAAGCGACGGACGTCGGTGCGGGAGGTGGGGGCCACCGGGATATCCATGCTAGCTGAAGGTGCTGCTCTCCTTATTTAATAGGGATGGAAAAGGAAAACCTGGTGGAGGCTTGCTACTCTTTCTTATAAAAGGAAAGCTCTCGAGCACGGGAAATTAGGCTGCCCCAGAAAAGGGCCAGAAAACCACCGTACTCCAGAGACTGGAATCTTTATTTTTGCACATATAGGGCATAAGGAATTTTTGAGTGAAGATCCTACTTATTTATCAGCTTTCTTGGAGAAAGGGGCTAGTGAGAGCTTCTAGTTAATTTGGTAATCTGCCTTACTGAGTGGGAGATTCATTTGCCTTAAGTTAGGTATCTATCTGAAGGGAAAAATGTCCAAGCCTGAGCCAGACAGCATTTTACTCCCTTTGTAAATGGTGGGAAAAATAGAAGAGATGGTGAAGGCAGATCAGAGTACTCACCCTCTGGAAATGCCCATTTCCCTGCATCATCCGTACAATAATCCTCAGGTGACCACTTCAGGCTTCAACACCTGGCTTATAGGAATCCAAAGCTAGGTGAGATTCCCAGCAGCCATCAGAGTAAGACTGCAACGCTTTTCACAGACGATGTAAATAGCATTAGAGAAAAAAAAAAGCCACCTAGTAATCAATCATTAGCTTAATTAGCTCCAAGCTATGAAGTCAGACAGTTCCAACTGGAGGCCAAATCCAGCCCGTGGGCTGATTCCAACTGGCTTCCCTCTGCTTCTGCTGTAGCTACGTGGTGGGACGGGAGGCGATGGGGAGCAGCTGTTAGTGCCCTGGGTGAGGTCCAGCAGTTCCTAATGCCTCCTGCAGTGCTGCGTGAAGCCAAACCCTCAGCCCAGGGAGGTGCTGTGTCCACACGGCTCGCGAGGGGAGTCTCCAAACGGGCATCTGGGCTCCAGGAACACAAAACAAAGCTTGGACCACCCTGTGAATTAAGTCATTCTTCTTGGCCAGAAAGAGACTTAGGAAAGTAAACATCTTGAAGCTTGTATTGCACAGCCCTGCTTTCGAAAGCCTAAATTAAGTGCTTGGCTGTGCAGCCTGTGCTGAGATGTAGCATTTGTGCAGTTGGGGTTCATGCAATTCCCTTGGGAGGAATTTTCACAAAGAAAACAGGACTTTGTGTTTTCTGACATTTGCTTTAACTGAAAGGCATTGTGAGGACTTTTACAGAATACCAATTAGACTCACAGGTTAGCAAGCGAGAGCTATGTACTTCATGTTGGCTGAGGTCACTGCACAGCAGAAAAAAAGATCAGAGCTATTCACAAACAGCCTATCCCAGAGCTGCAAAGTCTGATTTCTCCACTTTAGCCAGGCGAGGGTTGTTAGCAAAAGTAGCGCCTTTCCTTACACCAGCTGATGCAGTTAGGAAAGAGTAGACTAGTTGTTGGGCTGTGAGCAAGGTCTGAAAAAGAACCTGGCAAACAGAAGAAGGGCTTCTGCTCCCCAGGGCTCATCTGGGCCTTTCTTCCAGCTACATCAGCCGGGCTGGGAATAAATATCACCTCACTATAAATCATGACTTACTTCTATCTCTGCAATTGCAGCTACTGCAACGTTACTCTTAATTGCTACCACTCTTCAAAAATTGCATGGCTGAATGTCCCTCTTAAAGTATCCTCGTGAAGTTCAGTGCTTTTGTGTTTGTAAACTGTTTTGCCTGTTTAAGTTTTACAGGTGCTGCCTGTTAATGCTAGGGCTGCTGGTGCCATGGGGTGCTCAGGTCACCGGCTGCCCTGTGCTGGGCTCAGGGAGAGCTGGGCGCTCCAGCAGGTCCTGATATGGCCTGTAGGTGATGTTTTACAGAGGCAAAGAGATCCTTTACCCCATAGAAAGCTTTCCCTATCATTCCTCTGTCTTGAGAAAGCCGTAAAGCATACTCTGTGTGCTGAAGCTCCTTTCCTCCCTTGCTACCACGCAGCAAAAACACCTGCCTGCTGGGGGATTGACACTGACAGCACAAAGCCGTAAGACAAGAGGGAGTCCTTGAGGCAGAGTCAGGACTCACTGAGGGACAGACGCTACCACTTGGAGCTACAGGCTGGACAGACCACCCCCTAATGTTCCTATACCTGCCTGTATACAGCTTCTCCACCACCTAACTGCTCCGAAGGCCACCCATTTCTGGCCAAATGCAAGGTTAATCCTCTGGAGTAGGAAGCTTGCTTGGGCCACCTAGTCTCATAGCATCAGAGTGGGAGAAGAGAGAGAAGCGAGTGGTGGACTGCTCTCGTTTCCCTTGAAGCATGGCTGGAGTTCTTTCATGGACCCAGAGGCATGTCCTCCTGCTGTCTTAGGGCTATTTTCAGAGCCATGAAAACATGCATGAGGAGAAGCCCATTGTCATGTTTATAGCACATCTTCCCAGTGGTGTGGAGCAGGAAAAACCTACCTTTCATATGGCAGTAATACATACTGCTTACCAAAAATATAAAGTAAAGCCAAGGTGGACTGAAACTATTTATTCTCAATTTTTACTCATGTTACTTCTACTTCAGCAGACATTTACTTGCTGTCTCTCTCTGGTATGAAACAAAGGGAATATCTCTAATAGTGATACAGCCATACACAACAGAATTTAGCCACCTACACAGCTTTAATCGGAACATCTTTCACTGCTCATAAGGGGAATTTATCCAAGTAACAGCTTTTAAATTGACCACATTAATGTTTCTGGAATAAGATCTCCATCATTTCTTGGTATTTGTCTCCATCTGTCACATTAACCTTCCTCTGATTTGTCTCTTCTAAATGCCAGTTAACCAGGGCCAGAGGCAACCACAACATGGCCAGGAGGGTCTTGAGGTAGTGCAGCTCTTTTCCTATTACCTGGCTTGGCACACGTGCATCAGGCAATGCTTAAGTGGCAGCTGAGACTGAAGCCCCTGAAAAAGCCCCCCTATTTAATCTGTCCCTTGAAGAGAAGGACAGTGAAAAATGTCATTCTTCTTGATGGATGTAGTCCTTTCACAGCTGTCCCAGTCCTGTAACTCCTCACCAGTGTGTATCATCCCTCTTTGACATTTCTATTGCTCTACACCATAATCATGTAGGCAATATCTGTGCTGCAAGCAACAGAGGATTAGGTATCGATGCCTGGCCCTAAAGCCAAGTGGCTCATCGAGTATAGCTCCTATATAAATATATAGTTCCCATCCTGAAAGTCTGCTTACGTTCGGTTCACACCAGCTGAAGGAAAGGGTAGCTGCTATCTTTTCTAAATTTTAGTCCACGTGATCCTTAGCCTAAGTAAATTGTTTGAAGAAATAGTTGCTCTACTCAGGTTGATGAGAGGCATTGTGCGTAGGTGCAGCATATAGTATCAAACTTGTCATTGAACTCATTATTAAAAGAACAGCTTTCAATGCTAGGAAGAGTATATCGTCAATTAATGATAGTGCTGTCTCAAAACAATATTTGGAAAGTACATATAGACATGTGCACGTGCATGCACACACCACCTGGTTTGTGACCCACTCTTTCTTAAGTTCTCTGGGCACTACATGCAAAGTGGAATCCTTATTTCTTTAAATAACTCATTTCTTCCTCTTTCAATGAACTTACTCATGCTCTTTGAACTTCAAGGTAGAAAAATCAAAGGCAGTCACTGTGTCTCTTAGGAGTTCTTGACCTACTTTGTACTGATCAGTTCTCATCTCCTACAGAAATGTGGAAACTGTGTCAGAAGGATTTACACAATAAGCTGTCAAGAATGTTTCTTCTTTTAACTTTATGCATTTCAAGGAAAGGAACCTGAAAGGAACACGCACAAACTTTAGGTACGTTTGTAGGAAAAGTGTCTGTGCCAACAGATAATGTAAAAGATACCTCTGTGGGCTCAAGAGGCTACTTGAATGAGTTGTCAAGTATGATTCAGAAAAACGTCTCTAAATTCTTTCATGTTGGCAGTAAAATCAGAACTATCACAGAGCAATTTTGTTGGCAGAGAAAGGGGAAATTTGAAAACTTGGTGAAGGGGGGGAAAAGAAAAATATTTTCCCACTTGAAGAAAAAATTCCACTAATCAGTCATTTCTCAGCTGCATGAGATAAAGGCTCACAATAAAAAGTAATGATACATTATGAACATAGGACTCCATATTTTTAACATTTTGGCAAATAATCAGGGGTCTGGTTAGGTACTGGTTAGACCACCCCTCAACCTGGCAGATGCCCATTAAATCAGCAGTCCAGGACACTGCTGTGCAGAGATTGGGAGAAAAGAAGATTTCTTTGTGAAATAGCCTTTGAATTCTCCCCAAAATAATGAAGAAAAACTAGTTACCTTTACAGCCTTGTTCTGTCCCCACTCCTCACCGTTCTCCCTGGGACTTCCTTACAAACAGGGATTTCTCTCCCAGGCAGGCTCTGAGGACCATATCTAGGAATGCAATAAGATATTCAGCACAAGAAGGACATGGGCTTGTTGGAGCAAGTCCAGAGAAGGGCCACGAAGATGATGAGAGGGCTGGAGCACCTCTTCTGTGAGGACAGGCTGAAAGAGTTGGGGTTGTTCAGCCTGGAGAAGAGAAGGCTCTGGGGAGCCCTTGTTGCAGCCTTCCAGTACCTGAAGGGGGCCTATGAGAAAGCTGGGGAGGGGCTGTTTGCAAGGGCATGTAGCGACAGGACGAGGAGCAATGGTTTTAAACTAGAGCAGGGTAGGTTTAGATTAGACATTAGGAAGAAGTTCTTTACAATGAGGGGGGTGAGACACCGGAACAGGTTGCCCAGAGAGGTGGTGGAGGCCCCCTCCCTGGAGACGTTCAAGGCCAGGCTTGATGAGGCTCTGAGCAACCTGATCTAGTTGAAGATGTCTCTGCTTACTGCAGGGGGGTTGGACTAGATGACCTTTAAAGGTCCCTTCCAACCCAACACATTCTATGATTCTATATGAAACGACCATCTTACAGCTTGGGCATGGTGAATAAACAACATTCTGAGGAAGTGGCACCTTGCAAGAATAAGAAAGGGTTTTGCTCCGTGCCTCATGGTTGTCTCTGTGCACCCAGACACAAGTTGGTCACATCAGGCAGTGCTGGTCACTCCTGCAAGGCTTGCACCGTTCTGTGCTAAAACATAACACAAACAACATGCAGTGCATTTGTTGCTGGGAAATGCCCTTGCCTCTGGTAGCAAGCACCTTTCTACATAGGCAGCGACGTAAGTGCGTTGAGTACTGCCATTAAAACACCACCAGCTTTTTTGAATACAAAGAATTTTATTTTTGACACGTCCATTAAGAGGTTCCGTATCTTTTTGTGCCAGTGTCTCTGTGGCCAAATGCGTGTGTATTCATATATGCATGTGCATGTGTCTGCTTTTTCACAAGCCATTACTGTGGAAACTGGACACCTGTATCTCTGTGTCTCACTCGAGCACTTTGCCGGGACAAAAGCAAGGCAAACCTGCATCGTTACTGTAATCCATCGAGTACTTTTCCATTGAGCGCTGCCAGAAAAATGCCTCCAGTTCAAGGGCAGAGCTTTTCTCAGACTGTATGGGAGAAAGTCTGCCTGTGAGAGAAAAACTGATTTAAAGGATGTTGGATCCTTCAGTGACAATCAACTTAAAGCTACAGCAGCTGCGGCATTGTCAGGCGAGTAAGTGGCACTAAATGTGACTCTGATCTCACCTTGCTCCTTTGAAAGAAGAGTGACCTGTCCCAAGTACAGAAGGATTTAATTGCCCCACGTGGCAATTTGATAGCAGGTTCCCCGAACAGCTTGGTTGAGCACCACTGTACAGCGGTTCCTCCATGAGACAGCGTGGGTTTGCTGAGCCCAGCGCTTACAGCACCTCTGATCCAGGCCACCTTCTCATGCTCTCCTCAGCCCCACACCTCCTGCCCCCATAGCTGCTACTGGGACTCGGCTTGGGTCTTGCTCCTTTCCCCAGTGTCTTTCTCCAGTTTGGAGGTGATGTGCAGGGATGAGAGGGACTCTGCCGTGCCTCCCGAGGCTGTGTGCCATGAGCTCCTTCAGACCACTGGAGCTGGACCCCATGCCAGGAAAGGAGGTGTGGGATCCAGGCTGACCTTCCTCCCAGCTGGTATGATGCCCTCTCCTCCCCTGACTCTCAGGGAAGACCATGAGCCGCTTCTCTGGAGGAAAAATGGATGTGATAGGCAACTTCCACTTAAATCCTGCTTGTGGGAATGCTTCTCATCAGCATGATGTTGTAAATGCAGGTGGACATGTTTCCGTTCATGCAGACGAATGCATCACACCGCTGCGTTGTTCTGAGTACAGCTATTAAAATAAGGGGAGTTTGATATATATTCACCACCATACATTAAACCTACAGCCCGCTAAAGCCGTCTCCTCTCCATTTTGTGCGGGTACCAGCAGTAACCAGGTAACAGTAAACTGATTTACATTCCGGAGCGATTATCCGCAGTGACGCACTCCATTAAATGGGCGGACGGTGGCTTACTTTTCATAATCCATGGTGACATACTGGAAATGAAAGTGACAAAAATTATAGATAGCTCTTTGGCTGAAGATGTGAAAGAAAAGGCATGGGGGAAAGAGGGAGTCCCAGGGGCTCGCTCCTGCAAAATGCCAAGCCAGGCTGCGATGTGCTGAGTGCCCCCACTACCACTCGAGGGCCGTGAAAGGAGGGGACTGAGCCCCTCAGGGGAGTGCAGGATGGAGCTCCCATTTGGGAAGTAAACATTCCTTTATTTGCAAATACCATTTTCTGCAGTTCAAAGAACATTAAGCCAAGTGCAACCTTTGAATTTGCTACTTTTCAAGTGCTTTTCTATTTTTCATGAAGGAACATCTATGAACGTGTGTATGCCAGCGTGTGTTTGAGGATTTAGCTCAACACAGGCTTAGCCTGAAAAACAAGCCATTACTGACCCAAAGATCATGAAGTCAAGTAATGGAGACCGAGATGGATGAAATTAATAGAAAGCATTGAAAAGAATCTCAGATGCCTGAAATTTGTATTAAGCTGCAATTTTTTTAAGCCATAGGACACTTGAATAGAGATAAACACTCAAACTGGGTCAGCTCACAAGCATTCAACAATTCCACATCTTTTCTCAACAGTTGCTTCTTGGGTCACAGAGTCTAATGCTGCATAGTTAAATAAATAAATCGGGCCATCATTTGTGTCTCCAGGTCAATTGTGGGCACTCTGGAGCCTTTGGGGTTTCTGGAAGAGCCATGGTTGAATCCAGGGATACCTGAAAAATTGTTTTACTCAAAATAAGCACCCTAAAAAAAGACTTAAATCAGCCACATGTCAAGACAGCCTTTAAAATCAGAAGCATAAAAATAAACCCCTACAGACTCGCCTTAAAAGATAGCTCCAAACTCAACAGCTCTGAAGTCTAATAAATGCAATATAAACATCTTTTGAGCAAAACATACTGGTGAAAAGAATGTTTATTGTGTTACAAAAATCAATGCAATCTGCAGGGACTGAATCAGATAGCTGTACAGTCTACCCTGTGATTCATTTTGCTTTCATGAGTAAGGGATGGTAGGATGAAACGGAATATACATGTAGCTGGAATGATTGGAATATACATGGTGAGAAAACAGAATCACTTTTTTCATCTTGGAATCTGACAGTGACCTATGTTTTTCATTGTTTTCATTAATATATCAAAATGTTTCCGTCACGTGGTGAAAACTACTAATTCATGAAAATGCAGATTAGATGCCACAACCCCTAAACTAACAGAAAACCTTTCATTTAGGTATAGTTCTGAAATACTACCATCAGCCAGTCTTCTGCTGGCATGCAGGATTTGCTATCATCATTCACACATATATTTTTGTGTGAGTTAAGACTTGCAGCTCATATTTTCAAAGTATTTGTGTCAGTCTCTGGGCTCCTTTGCTTTAAATTAAATATATAACTGCATAAACGATTGGCAGTGTCACCACCAGCAGCTCTTTACTCTAAAGTGGAGATGAGTCAAGCAGAAATTAAATTATAATCAAGTAATACCTATCTTACATGCAACCATCAGCCCCTTACTTGCCAGCACTGAGGTAGATAATTACTTTTTCTCAATGTTTTGAACGTTAATTGTTTGAGCTCATAATATGGGAAATGAGCTCCCTGTGTTTTGTAAGGCCAGTCTTTGCCCCACGGGCTGTATTCCTGCGCAGGATATGTCTATAGAAGAAAGCAAGTCCTGTTAGTGCTCTGAGCATCCTTGGAGCTGCATGAATTTAGTGCTTAATGCAATACACCCCAAGACCCAACAGAGCTGAACGGTTCATAAGCGGTGCCAGGCTGGCTGTGGCCACTCCGGTTCCGATTCATGCCACCACACATCTGGCTGCTCCAGGGCACGGGCAAAGCAAGACTGCTTCCGTCTGCAAAGCGCCGTGGACATATCCTAGGCAACATCTCCCAGCTCTTAAACAAATAAAGTGCACGTGCATGGAGATGAGGGGACGGGAGGGTCGTGGTCATGGGGCTGGACTGAATCTGCATTTTTCTGTGCAGCCTCGGGCTAGTCATTCCTTTTACTCCCATCTTAATTCCTCATTTGAAAAACTGGGATAAAAATACTGACTTAATTAGTATAAGGATGACTTTATAAACACTCATGATGGGTTTGCCTACTAAGGTGATGAGAGGCCATACCAAGCCAGAGGAAGCAAACCAGAAAGGCTGAAATGTTAAATAATAGATTGCGATAACAGTGGGTTTTATTTATTTTTTTTCTAACTAGGAGAATTTCTAAAAGGACAGTAAAGCAATGGCAATCAGCTCGTCACATTACAGCCCATCACAGCCCTCCTTCTCTCCTGTGCTGTCACTGTGCACCCACTGAATGAATAGGCAAAACCAACCTCATTTCGGCTTGGGACACGGGCTGTCAATCACTTCTGACAACAGGCATTTGGTGCCCATTTTTAGCAGGATTTTAACAGATCAATCTTTATCTGGTGGTTCAAAGAAGCAGTTCCATCTGCGTGCAGCTTGGAACTTGCAAACGCTGCACTTGATCTTTAAACGTATCATTGTTCTGAGTCACCGGCTGCTTCTGTTTTAATGTAGGTGATCTGATTCACCAAAGTGAGTTAATAATATAACCGGGGAAAATTAAGTTCCTATTT
The DNA here is from genome assembly GCA_013398915.1 of Dromas ardeola. Lineage (NCBI taxonomy): Eukaryota > Metazoa > Chordata > Aves > Charadriiformes > Dromadidae > Dromas > Dromas ardeola. The sequence goes on along the minus strand of VYZM01005634.1, from coordinate 83,287 downwards.
CTATGAAAGCATAAATGTTATCTGAGACGGTGACATTTACGATTCACTGAAAAATATGATTTGTTTTATATGCAGTTGTTGAGCTGCCAAAGAGCTTTTTTTATTTCTAGCAATTTAAGCTTCTCTGTAAAGTAGATGATTTAAGACAGGCAGAAGATGCCTTTTCCTCACTGATCCATTATGTCTGCCTTTTCCCTTTACTCTTGGTCTGCAGCAGGCGAAGAAGCAGCACTGGTTAGAAATCGCTGGATAAATGCACACTGCTCATTTTTCTTTGTAACATGAGGGAGGGAGAAGAAAACCTTATAAAACACAGAGCCATTTAAAAAAAAAAAAGCAGCAGACAATTCTATCATGATGGATAACACTTACACAATTAAATAAAAACACACTTGCAATATCAAAGAGCAGAGCACATTTCATTTTTATCTGCAGTGTCACTCTCCTAATGGTTTCTGTCACAAAACCTAAACAAAATAAATCTGTGAAGCAGACAAAGTCTCAGGTTTCAGGGATGCAGAGTTCTGCCAGGTGGATCAGAAAAGTAGGTCAGTGGGTCATTAATGCAAACCTGACGGGAAAGAAACCCCAACACGCTGAAAAGAAAGAGGTTTAGCACATTCGTCCATTCGATACACACCGTGCATATAATTTCCTCTAAATAGGCATTGCAGTTCAAGCACTGCAAGCCAAAACACAGATCTGAGGACATCTCAGAGACTGAAATACCTTCATCCTCTCATATCGCATCCTCACAAATCGCATTACATACATGGTGGGGTTTTCACACTCAAAGCGCAACATATATTACAATTTCTGTGTGCCCAAGTACACTGCAAATCATTTTCAGAAACCTGTATGGCCTTATTTCTATCACTGACCAAGGCACTTAACCCTTAAAACGTTTGTCATCTTTCTATGTCCTCCTAAAAGCCTGGAGTATTTTTGACTTTTCATTTCCAAGAAGACGTGATTGGTGCAACGTTGTGAATTTCCACCCGCAGCCTTGTACCTGCAGCTACTTTGCAGCTTTCCCTTTATAGACGGTGATAGATGTGTGGTGGGGAGGGAAAACGAATCCCATTCCCTTGGGCACGGGGAGAGGATGGCATTCTGAGCTCCCTGATTCTCCGCAGGCACCTCTTGCAGCATAGTCCCTCTACAGCCCACTGTCACCTCTGCTCTCACACCTGCCTCCTCCTGGTCACCCCAACAGAGGGACACCAGTGCCAGCCTTTGCCTTCTGGCTTTCTGAATCTGTTTTGTTTTTTTACCTTAGTTTGCCTCTCTTATACCTGCTAAGGTTTTTTTATTTTTGTAAGACTAATTCAAGCAAATCTGTGTTTTTTACACATTTTTCTCTTCTGATCAAGGAATCAAGCACTTGGGTGGCATTATTTTTTTTTTCTTTCCCATTGTTAACTTAATCAGTGTTTCTTATTTTGTACTTGTTTTAGTTTGGCACTGAATTTTTCCATCTCTCTTATTTTTTTTTTTTGCATCACAATTTTGCCTTTCCCCCTTGAAAAGCCCCTTTCAGGAAATCCGGAGCTGGTGGTTAAGAAATCTGCTGCAGCTTGGAAATCCTTCATGATTTGTTAGTTCTTGGAAACATCTGACAAACAAAATAGTCTTTCGGTGGGTAGAGGCATTAAAAAAATACATGTAAGCAGGCACAGAATTTTGGAGTTAAGATTTCTTATTTCACTTCCATATAATGATTTCCTTGCACCTGTTCAACTTCTCTTTTGGCTGGCCTTATAACTTTTCTGGGCTACTTGGAAAACCTGAATGCAGGCGTGTCATCATAAAAAAATAAAAGACAGACACATCCCATATACTATCCTGCCTGGTTTAGCTCAAACTTTTCTGAAATGACAAGTAAGATAATCAACCAAATGGTGTGTGCAGAAGCAGCAGACAGAAAACCACATACATTAAAGCAGTGTAGCACATCTCTACTCACTACCAAGGTGGTTCTGGGTGCTTATTGGGTGCTTAAGATCACGGACCTGAATGCCTTGTCCTGGCCAGGACAGCTTGTGATCCTTTGAAGAGTTAAATAATTCACCTGGCACAGACAGTGGTTCTACGGCAGGAGGGGGAACGGATGCTGAACCTCCTGGTTCCCATGGTCCTCACCACTGGATTGCATAGTGGGTAATTGTTTTTGTGTGTCTTCAAAGACGTGTGTAATAAACTAATGGATATCTACAAGTTGTAGATACTGATTTAAATCAAAGCAATTGTTTTTAATTATTATTTCAATCATTAACAAAGAATAGCTAATCCTTGTTTGCTACTCATTTTAAATTTGTACTTAGAATTATAGAATCGTAGAGTTGCCTAGGTTGGAAGGGACCTTTCAGATCATCTAGTCCAACCATCAACCCAACTCCGACAAAAACCATCACTAAACCATATCTCTAAGCACTACTTCTACCCGTCTTTTAAGTACCTCCAGGAATGGTGCCTCAACCACTTCCCTGGGCAGCCTGTTCCAATGCTTAATAACCCTTTCAGTGTAAAAATTTTTCCTAATATCCACTCTAAACCTCTCACACACAAAGGCCCTTACTCAATAATTGATGTGAATTTATATTTAATTTTGCAATACTAGAAGGTAAACAAAGTCCACATGACTTTATCTGTGGAGTTGTGGTTTACAAACATTTATTCAGATCCTTAATTTGTAAATTACTTAATTTTGAAATGCCAGACAGAGCATCTCTTATTTTTCAGATGATCCTTCCTCCTTCCTTACAATTTGAATGAAAATGGAATTAATTAAAATATGTGAAATCAACACTTTGTTATAGTTTGAATTATCTCAGTAATGCTAACAAGGTGACCCGCTTAGCAGATGAGGGAAAGGCTGTGCATGTCGTCTACCTGGACTTTAGTAAAGCCTTCAACACCATTTCCCACAGCATTCTCCCAGAGAAACTGGTGGTTCATGGCTTGGACGGGAGTACTCTTTGCTGGGTAAAAAACCGGCTGGATGGTTGGGCCCAGAGTGTTGCGGTGAATGGAGTTAAATCCAGTTGGCAGCGAGTCACAAGTGGTGTTCCCCAGCGCTTGGTATTGGGGGCCAGTTCTGTTGAATATCTTTATCAACAATCTGGATAAGGGTCTCGAGTGCACCCTCAGTAAGTTTGAAGGTGACACTGAGTTGGGCGGGAGTGTTGATCTGCTTGAGGGTAGGAAGGGTCTACAGAGGG
>VYZM01005634.1:269-79904 GCA_013398915.1 Dromas ardeola | reverse complement strand
AGAGTGGCTGGGAAGCTGCCTGGCAGAAAAGGACCTGGGGGTGTTTGTTGATAGCCGGCTGAATATGAGCACCAATGCGCCCAGGCGGCCAAGAAGGCCAACAGGACCCTGGCCTGTATCAGGAACATTGTGGCGAGTAGGACTAGGGAAGTGATCGTCACCCTATGCTCACAAGAAAGACATTGGGATGCTGGAGTGTGTCCAGAGAAAGATAGCAAAGCTGGTGAGGGGTCTGGAGCACAAGTCTTATGAGGAGCAGCTGAGGGAACTGGTGTTGTTTAGCCTGGAAAAAAAAAGAGGCTGAGGGGAGACCTTATCGCTCTCTGCAACTACCTGAAAAGAGGTGGTAGAGAGGTGGCGGTCGGTCTCTCCTCCCAAGTAACATGTGATGGGACAAGAGGAAACGGCCCCAAGTTGCACCAGGGGAGGTTTAGGATGGATATTAGGAAAATTTCTTCACAGAAAGGGTTGTTGAGCATTGGAACAGGCTGCCCAGGGAAGTGGTTGAGTCACCATCCCTGGAGGTATTTAAAAGACAGGTAGACGTGGTGCTTAGGGTCATGGTTTAGTGGTGGTTTTGGCAGTGTTAGGTTGACGGTTGGGCTCAATGATCTAAAAGGTTCCTTCCAACCTAGACGATTCTATGATTTTATGATACTAACTTAGATGTGCTATATGCATGGGACAAAGTGAATGTGCCATAGCACTTTAAGCAACTAATCAGTTTTTTTAAACAGAGGAGGTAACATTTATTTTTCCTAATTAAATTGATCACTTGTCTTTTGATTATCTCAGAACTAGTAGTTTTCATCTTCTCACATTATTATCTACTCACAGATCTGAGGATGAAAACTAGGTTTTTTTTTGTTTTTGAGTACTTTGGTTTCAATTTAAATGATTTAATCCTTGACCCAAGCTACTTGAAAAAAATGTAAAGTAGAAAATGTTCTATTTGTACTTACAGTAGAAGTTATCTCTGATTAAAAAAAAGATTTGTCACTGTAGCAAACCTTACTTCCAAGTGTTTACTAAATTACTTCTCCTAGTTGTAGGATTACTTCCTTTAAAACTGTGGCTGCCAACATATACTGCTTGTTACTTTTAATGTAATGTATATTATTCTAATATATGATAAAAAATTTAGACGGTCCCTTATGTTTTCATATTTTACATTTTATTTTTAAACAACCATTGTTTTAAACAGAAGAATAAGATTTAATTTCAACTGTAATACCCAGATTTTTAATGAAAAGATTAACAGACTTTCCTCTAATCACTAGAGCAAGGTGATCACACCAACAAAACAAATTTAGCAGCATTACTGTTGCCATATATGTCAACTTATTTTATGCAGTAATAACTTGAAAGCATAATTTTATTAATTACCTCTCCAGCAGTTGAAAGTACTTCAGACATATTCTGTTGATGAAGGGACATACTACGAGTGCAGTCTAATTTCTACTCAAATCCTGTGTTTAAGTCCTTGTGGAAATTGAATAAAATGAAGCATTTGCTGGGTATTTTGTTAAATTGAGAGCCAGAGGAGGGATGCCCACCAATTTAAAGAGATTAAGGATCACTCCAGAAAATTTATTTGACATCTCCAAGTAACAAGAAAATAGAAGTTGGATGAGCAGTCAAACAAAAATAAAAGCTTCTTTTTAACTAATGGGTCACAATGGAAAGTAATGGTGATGTAAGCATGATTTGCACTGAGGTGTTGCTGTTGAAGTTTTCATCTAGGCTTTAGAGGTCATCCCGCCTGCAGATGCAAATCCACTCTTTCAGTGCCATGAACAGATAGGCAGAGGCTGTGAGGGATTTTTATGGTAGCCAAGCTCCAGGCTGCCGTCCTGCCCCCAGGTACCCACCCAGGGACCATCTCCTCTATTGCTCCCCGTCTGGGGACTCTTGAGGACGGACGTGAAAATGGTGCAGACCTGATGAAGCCAACAGTGATTTATACCAGCTGAGTACCTGTCCTGTAACTCAGTGCGTACTCTACTGGGGAGCCAGTAAGTGTGGGTTATACAAGGGAAATTATCTTTGAAATGGATTTCTAAAACAATGCATTTAACATATGAAAGCCTGAGAATCCGAAATGAAAGTTTTTACATACTTGGCATTCATTTGTAAGTTGGCAGTGACAGCTTTCATCCTACAGAAAACATTTTTTATCTCATGAAAGTTGAAAATAGCTTTGTGCAATACCGGTGCCTCTCGCTAAGATGGGGCTTTTCATCCGTGACCTACTTTGCTTTCTGCACAATATACCTAATGAGTAATAATGACTTCGGAAAGGGCAGCGCTAGAGAAGAAGTCGAAGTAACGCCTTAAGATGCTGTCTGTGAAAACATCAAACAGAATATTTTTCATCAGGCTGAATAAAAGAATCTGGTTAAAGTACACATAAGTTTAAGAATTAAACAATGTTCAGCGGATGGGTGAAGGCGCTTCGCGCAAAGCGGCTGTCGCGACGTGGGGCCGGTGGTCGTGCTGCGACAGCACGGCGGTGGTGCTGTCAGGCACCCCAGGGGGCCGTGCAGCACACAAGCATCCCTGCCAGCACCCGCTGGCGGAGCAGCGCGGGAACCTGTCACTGCTGATGTGCCTTGGTGGCAAGCGGGGCACCTGTGACACTCTGTGTCCAGCAGCCCTTTGAGTCGGGGAGAGACCTGGAGGGAGCAAGGACTGGGGCTGAGCAGGTGGAGGTGGAGCTGGGAGCCACAGATGATAGGGGTACAAAGCTCCATCCCCTCTTGCAGAGCTGCTGGACCTTTTACCTGCCAGTCACTCTCCAGTGTGAGTCTAAATTAGCCCATCTGCTCCTCTGCAGCCCTCATTTACCCTCCACCTCCATGCCAGAGCTGTGCAACACCCACCTCCCTCTTTTCTCAGCAGTGGAGCTGATGTACAGGTCCTGCTTCTCCAGCCCTGGTTGGGTCCATGGGTCTCCTCCCTTTGCAAACCCCCAGCCCACAAGCCAGCCCCTCCCACTTGAGTTGGATAAAGCTCTGCCCTTCCTCACCCTCCCTGCCCTGTTTGTCCTCCAGCACCCTAGATAATGTTTAGTTTCATTGCAGAAATCTTGGTTAGACAAAAAAAGTTAAAAATTGGCATTTATTATTATTACTATTATCATTATCATGCTCCTTGTCTTTTTAGACTGGAGTACTTTGATTTTGCTGGAGTGGAAAAAAATATGCTTTTTTCTTTTTGGTTGACCGAAACTTTGTTAGATTGCAAGGGTAATTTATTTTGTTCTTCTCAGGTGAGCTGAGAATACTCTTGGCAGCAAGAGTATTCCTTGTGAAACTGTGTAGAAGGAAAAGGATTTTATATATCAAAAAACTCATACAAGTCTCCATTTCAAAAATCCATGCAAGCCACAACATTGCATCATTTTTCTTTCTTTCTGTCAGCAGATGCCTATGAGTTTTCACACCAGGCCAACTTTGAATTGTATTTTGCTTCTTTGCCCATGGAGCATAATCAGAAACCTGGGGAGATTTCATGAAAAGCACAAAATGCCTCCCTGAACAAGGAAGGGTAAATAAAGCAGGCCAAATGCCAGGCAGCTGAGAGGAGAGATGAGCTGCAGAAGGAAGATGAGTTGTGAGTTTGCAGTTGGCAGGCAAGGAGAGGACACGGAGAGGACATGGAGGCCTCCTCAGCCTCCAACCCTGCCTTCAGAAAGAGGTTCTCACTTCAGGCACAGCTCAAGGCGAAGGCTGATCTGGAGGATTCAACATACAGGTGATCAGCAGGTCCAGACTTGAGAATAAATTCAATCCCATACCCATTAGTATAAACGGGTCCTGAGGAAAACTGAAAGCCATGAAAGGCATGCGAAGCAGAGAACAGCAGCTGACTTCCCTCACAATATGCCTGGCAGTATAAAGGAGTATTAAGATACTGATACTCTCAACGTTCACAGTAGCTGCAAGGCCCCTTTATAATACTGACATGATCTGAAGGGGTGTTTGTTTAAGTGAAAACCATAGTCAGTGTTTTAAGTAGGTCAAGTTCAAAGCCTAGTCAATATTTGAAAAATCTGTGCAAGTTAAAGAGGCAATGAGAAAAATTAGCATGTGAGCCCACTAGAGCTTTTCTTCCCAACTGCACTTTACATGGGGAAAATGAGGACAGTACACAACGAATCGGGACTTGTGTCCCAAATAACCAACTCCTCTGACTTTTCCATAGGAAAAAGAAGAAAGAATTCAGAAACTCTTTTTTTTTTGAGTTCTTACTTGATCGTCTTTTTTTCTAAATTGGGAAGTGGAAACTTTGATTTCCCATCATAACTTTGCCAGAAAAATCAAGAGCTAAAAGTGAGTTTTATTTAACCTAATTCCCAAACTTTTACCGTACATCCTAATTACAGTACATCACTGTGACTTGGAAAAGCTGGGTGCCAGATATATGCACCACAAAATATAGACTATGGATGACAGGAGAAGCCTTTCAAACCAATAACTAAAACTGCTTCTTCATTCACAGAAAGCTGAAATGGAAGAATGATCTAAGTGATGTAGGGAATGGCAGAGCAGGGAAGGAAGGGGAGAGAGGAAGGACAGCTCATGCCAGCTCGGTCCAGTGACATTTAGGCATAGTTTCCCTTTCATTCCTCTTTAGCCAGTGGACTTCCAGAGAGCAGCTCAGAGCAGATGCCCTCATTTTTTGACAGAGCCTCTGGATGAGCTACATTGGTATTTCAGTTCAGATCAGGAGCGCACTTTAGGAGGGACTGTCCTGATTGCCCCCACTTACAACGCTGGTTTTCATGGCAGAGCAGCTCTTGGCTTCCTTCCTTCCATGTGAAACCAAACTGGATGAGTTACTCCAGGGAGGCACCTGAAGTGCTACAGTCACAAGCGTGTGCGTGCTCGGCATGCAGAACTGACCTGGCCTAGTCTGAGACAAAACGTGTATAGTGTGAAGATGTGGGCCTCAACGCTGACTGTTTTGCTTTGTAGACCCATCTTTATAGGTTCACACTACTTTTACTGTAGGCACAGCTTTTGTCTCTGGACATGCGGAGAGCCTAAGGAGAACCCGGCTCAAATGGTTGGGTTCAACACCCAAAGGTAGCTGGTGTAAACATCCCTCAGTGCAACTTCCAGCTGCAGCTGCTCTAAAAACCAATACCATCCTTGCGATGCCTGCCAGGATGCTCTCAGAAGCACATGTTGCCGCAGGGACATGTCCCAGCATGCAGGCTGAGACTGGGCGTGAGCTCTGCCATGTTCAAGAGGTGCATCAGGAGCCACAAACACCTTCACACCTTGGTCACCTTTTAAACTTTGAGTTGATGTACAGTCACAGCTGAGGGCTGTCTTTAAGACAATTTGCTGGAAATTAATTTATGGAGTCAGGGAAAGAACTTGTGGGTTAGTCTCCTGGTCATAGCCAAGCATGTTTCCAGGATTCATCCAGGTGTAAAACTCTTGCTAAGAGGGACTAACTAAGGGCCTTGGTCAGGAAGGGTTTCTAAAGCAGGTTCATGATTTTCAGACCAGAGGACAGAGAGGAAGATGGAAAGGAAGCAAGATACCAGGTGGAAAGACAGCACAGCTATTGCCTGGGTGCTGTTTTGCAAAGCTACATGAAATCTGGATTCTGTGAGGCTAAATGACAAAATTCCCACAGATGTTAGCAGGGCCAGAATCTGATCCTTGTGAGTCTGGGATTGTTAGTCTGGAACTTTTCATCAATATTTGATCCAAGTAAACCAGCTGGCTGAAAACTGAAACCAGACTGCAGTAGAATTCTCCATTTCTGCAAGCAGGGAGTCAATAAAATGAACATAAAAGTCAAACAATATTTATTTATTTCAGATTTTCTATATTTTGTTCTTACAAGAACATAATAAGGCTTGGCTATGCATTTCTGTGTTCAGTTGTAATTCTAGCTGTGATACCAACTTCATACCCGAGTTTAGCCAAGAAAATGAACCGACCACAAATTGGAACAGCAGTTTTGAGCTAATGCTATTGGTTATGTTTCTAAAAATACTTCGGATATGAGACATGTTAAATAGTATTTTGTTAAGTTAAACACTTGCCATTCTAAAGAGAGACCAATATGGAGACATACTTTTTTTCCCTTATATTTTATATTAACTTTAGAGACATAAAGGTTTTGCCAGTGCCACGGCACAAACAATGTGTTATAGTAAAAGCAGGGACAAGGGCGACAGTCTTGTATAAGTTTGAGACACATTTCCTTCTTTCAAAAGAAAAACATGGTGTCAGTACAGTTAAATAATTGCGCTGTTTTGGAAAGTTCACTGGAGTTTTTCCATACAGAAATATACACAGATTCTGTAAGAGAAGAAGTGAATACTAACAAATTGTCTTAGCTGCCTCATACTAATTCCTAGGCAACACTGATGTGCTTCAGTTTTACACTTCACTAAGGATAAACAATGTGGCAAAACATTAAAAGCTATGCAAACATGGTTTCAGGATCTCATCTATGAGATTCTTTTGAAAACAATATTTTTTTCTTACCTAATGCCCTCACAAGAGTAAATTTCCCATTAAATTTCTGCCAACTGGAGAATCCCATTCAAGTGAGAAGAAATAATGAGCAGCATTAGAGCGACAAGAGAAAAGAATATACGAGAAATGCAAAGCATTCCCCGCTACCCCTGCTGCATAAATATACACTTTCCAGGGAGAAGAGAGAAAACGTAGCAAGGATGTTACTCTGCACACACGTACCCTGACCACACTGCCGAGATTTGTAAAGACTTGTTTATATAGACAGTTGCCTGTTCCTTGTAAGCCACTCCGGGGTGGTGATGGTAACATCATGTCTTTTCACTGTTTGTTGAATGAAAAAGAGGGACTTGAAGACAGCGAGAATCCTTTGGCCTCATGACAACATGAGTGAGCGGTCTGTCTCCTCCTCTGGAGGTGGTGGTGTCCTGTGAGCTATCCTTAACTTTGGAGGACCTACAAAGGAGCCCCAAACACCTCAGAGCCATGCAGCACAAGCAGGCTATCACCTTTTGTGCTATTTTTCCTGGCAGGTAAAACGTCTGCATTTATTTTTGTGCTTGAAAGAAGTCTACAGATCACTTGGTCTTTCCCATGCCATAGAAAAGGAGTATCCTACCTGCCTTCAGAGATAAGGTCCCAGTGCCCCGGTCTGAAACACTTCTATGACTGACCTATTCAGGCTCCAAAGCTCTGGGTACCTGCTGAATCAGACCTGAATTTGACACTGTTGAAGCTATTTAAGTTATCCATAAAGTATGAGTAGCATGCATGCTCATACTTGCATTGCAAAATTCCTTGATTCTTAGTGTCATTACTAAATATGTATATTTGGCCTAAGTTTACTAAAACAGCCCTTGGGTCTGGAGAAACTTTCTCATTTGTCTGAGTTTTATCCTGACTGAAATGTATTATTTCAGGTAGTTTGGACTAAAGAATGACCCAAGAAACCAGTCAGATCACAGCTTCGGGTTTTGAACACTTCGGAGAAGGACTTATAAGACAGGGAGTCTGAAAGGCACATTAAGCAGGATCAGTTGGACTCAGATTGGCAAAGTCAGGTCAAATTCAACTGCTGCTGTAAGATTTTGGTTTCAAAACTCAGATGTGGGAAAAGAGGATGCTAAAATGGAGTTGAATAGTCACATAAAGACCCAAATCATGATTTTTTTTTCACTTAGCACATGGGTTTTTTTCCACAATAATTCTTGCAGCCAGTTTGACAGTGTACCAGTGCAGAACTAACGCTGTCAGAGCCAACTACGTGTACTGCAGCATACAACAAAGTAAGGCAATACTGTGAGAAAGTTTGCCTCAAGGCTGCATTTCTAATAGATGTTAAGGCCATAAGATGGAAACAAAAATCTATGAAACAAGCATTAAAGAGACGCATTCACAAGAGGAAAAAAAAATAAACTGAGGGCAACATTTTTGGTGCAAGCAAGGGAGAACACCAAATATACTGCTGAATCAAGTTTCTGGTGATAATTATCTTTAGCCACTAGTCTGAGTTAGCTCTGAAATTTTTATGTCAATTCATTTTCCTACAGCCACCAGTCTCTGCCCTCCCCAGAGGGCAGAGCTCAGAGCTTCTTGGTTTCCTCTTCCCTCCCTTCTCTTCTCATCCTTCCCCTCATGTCAATAGGAGAGCAGGCTTCATCACTTTGGCTGCTTGCAGAATGGCTAGTTTATGGTGATGACATTATGCTTTTTGGGATACAGGATGAAGTCCCTGCTCCAAGGAGCTGCCAGAGCATGGAAGCGTGATGTGGGTAATCATTGGAGAGGGAAGGACAGCCGTGTGAATGTGCGCAACAGGAAAGGGAGAAGAGGCAAGCTCCCCAGGCACCAGCTAATAGGGCTGCACGTCGATAGGACAGATGTTTATTGCTTCCCTCTTCTCTTCTTTCTCTTGCATGCACACAAACACACTGATTTAATGATTGCAGGCAAACACAAGCATAGTCTTTCTTGTAGGACCAAATAGAAAGAAGAGGCTGATTATGAGGATGGTATTGCTATACCTTTGGCTATAGCGAAGGGAATACTGAAAGCTGCTGGCAAAATAAATTGCTGTTTGGCATCAAAGTTCCCTTATATTAAAAATGTCCCACTGTGCAAATTCCTCTGTGAAAAGAAAGCAAGAAGGACTGAGGCTGGAATTAGCTCTGGTAAACTGTAAAGAACTGAGGCTTTCCGGAATTCAAGTGCTGAGGCGGATGGCGGACTGAGGATTACATTTAAAAAAAAAAAATTAAAAAAAAAAACTAACAAAAAAAAAACAAGCAAAAAACCTCACTTTCAATATATCACATTTCAATTACTGAATTTTTTTAATATTGGACCTTAATTTATTTAAGCTTCTTACTTTGACAAGATGTTACTGCACACCAAAAGATTTAGAGCATATAGTGTTCCTCCTGCAATGACTTTGTGTTCATTGGTATGTAATACGAGGAGCTTTCCATGCTCCCTTATCACTGGGAAATCCACTGGAAAAGAATCATTTTTCACACGTAACCCTCCACAGAAGTAAGATCAGACTCTATGTACATATTTTGAGGCTGTAGTTAACGAGCAGAATTAATTGCATTAGTCTTGTAAAGGCCTCATCTTTCCCAACCTTGAATTCACGCTTTAATGATGTTTTATGATGTGAAATCTTCTGATCTTGAATAGCACCGTAGTTAAAAAAAAAAATCCTCCTATTATCACTCTAGCTGTCAGAGAATAACTAGACGCCCAAGACAGTTTTGCTGGGGAGAAAAAAAATGGGGAAGTGATGATAGAAATAAATTATCTGTATGGGTGTCACTTTGCCTTCTTGATTAGGTCCCTGTAATGGAAGAGATGTTGGGGATTCTGTGCTCATACAAACTCGGGCAATGCAACGCTTCCTTAGGAAGCAGAGCTGAATATCAAGGGTCAGGATAAACTGTGTGGGTTCAAGACATGAGCCAGATAAGGAGACTGCACCTCCGTGGCTGGGCCCCCAGCCATGAGGATTTTCCCTGCAGCAGTGGGCTGGAGAGGAGCAGCAGGCTGATGTCCGACCGGTGGGATCCCCCTTCACGTGAGCCTCCGCTCGGCCCTTTCCCTCATCCTGCTTACAAAGCAGACAGCAAAACCACCACGCTCTGCAGAAACAACTGGCAAGGCAGATCCATATTGATTGCTCCCAGATTTCTGCCTAAGAGGAAGATGTTTTTTATTATCATAGGATAATTCAGTCTTTTCAAATTCCAGTTCTTGGAGGGTAAAGTTCTTCCAGCTCATACCCTTCCTCTGTGGCCGTTTTTGGAGGTTACCCATCTGAGCAGCCCTGTCAGGCTGGATGGATATTAGGCCATGGTTCAGTGCAGTATTTTTAAAATTCAGCATGTGTATGGCTTTATGTGTGTAAGTGCTTTGCTAAACCAGAGTATCTTTGCACGGCTCTCATATTCAAGGCAAGCTGAGCCCCAGAGCTCCAGGCGAAGCCTCAGAAGGAAAAAACACTGGTGACAAAGCAGGGCTCTCTGCTTTCCCTGGTGACCTTGCAGGACTGATAAACAGTATTTTTTCCAAGAAAATGGTGTGCTGCCTTTTCAGCTTGCTGGAAATTCGTCAGAGGACGGCTGCATGTGGCAGCCCTTCGCCCCACACCTTGAGGAGGGAGAAGAAAGTGCAGAGTAGTCATTCTGCCCACACACAGCTGAGGGACGGAGGGAGATGGCTGTGGAGAGCACACTGCTACCGCTGCCCCAGTATGATGCCCGGTCACCTGCAAGCCACCTGGGAAGGAGATACATGCAGATGAGTGTCCCAGCAGGCCTGTCCTCATGGCTGCCTAGTGCTCTGAACTGCTTAGCAGGTCTAATCAGACATCTGTAGGCTGAAGATGGGGAGATCCCCTTATCCTTTTGCTTATTAGCTGCTAATTTGCTTCTGTAAAGGGATATTTCAGGCTTGGGCTACAATCAAGACAAATGTCCAATTTGCTGGACATTATGACTTAAGATCAAGAATACCCAGAGCACAGAAGAACTGACGATGGCCACAGATGCAGTGGAAGAGGAATGCTGGCAGGGAGCGAGGAGGAGAGTCCAACTGCAGCTTGGGCAAAAGCAGAAAGAAAAAGCACTGCAGGCTGCTGCCGTCCAGGGCTGCAGAGCTCCCACCTCTTGCTGAGCCAGCAAGGAGAAGAGCATGATTCACAACTGTGAAAAACCACAAGTCTGGAAATATCAACGCATCTCCTGGCTCCAGCACAGAGATTACTTTCAGAGAGATATCCCAACATCTCACAATATCTATGTTCATTTTGTTGGATTTTTTTGCTTTCTATGGCTTATTGGAACAGTTAAGAGCTTCACCTGAGTTCAAAACTACCTGGAAACAGAGAAGAAAAACAAGCAAAGTTCCAGCTGCATTTTATTATCTATCTGCAAGCAAAGTGTTCCAAGGAAAATGAAGATGTGCGGAAAGCTCCTATCAGTATTGACAGTGGAAGCCTCTGAGGCATTTCAGGTGCTTTATAGCTTTCAGTTAACTCAAGCAGGGAAAGTTAACAATAAAACTGTGGCATGAAAATGTTAAAAGTGCCAAACTCCACAGAAAGATGAGCAGGAGAGAAATTAACGCAGCAGGGCATAAGGGAAGATCACATAAGCTTGCTGTTCCTACTGCAATGCTCGTCCTATCCAGTCGAAGAAGAGACACAAATATTCCTTGAAACTCTGAATTGGAGAGGTGAAATTTGTTGGTGATTTAATTGCTTAAATCAGTAACCTTCATAAAGATGCCCAATGAGCATGGAGCACCAAAGGTGCCAATGACAGCATTGGCTGCTCTGAGGTAGCGATGAGAGCAAAGCTGGGACTCCCCAGGGTCGGGCTGTGGCCGCACTCCTGCGTGGCAGCACTATGCAGGCCACAGTGGGACTTCTCAGTGAGCAGGGGGCAAGATGCCCGCAAACATCGCTTTACCCCTCCAGCTCCTTCAGTCACAGGGACAGTGATGAAGTGGTAACGTGTCTTTCAGCTCAAGCTGTGCCATTTCTCAGGAAAAGCAGTGAAGGTGGTGATTTGGTGAATATGCAGCTTACAGTCCACTGGGGCACCAAGGAAAGGGAGACCTTTGGTCTCCATAGGCAACTACCACTCTCTGTTTACTTGATAGGGCACTTGCATAGTTCAGGAGTGCTTCAGTAGGCACCTAAATGAAGTGTGAATGAGGTGCCTCTGACAGAAGGATCGAACTCTTCTCCAAAAGACAATACATTCAGTTTAGGAAGGAGGAATAGGGGTACAAAGCAATTCCTGCCTTTATTTATGAGACACGTTAGCTGAAAACAGGTACAGGTCTTTAATGGGAACCAGGCAAAAACAGGTCTTTTCCAGCACAAACGCAGGATTTGGAAATTGAATGCAAACACATAAGAAATGGCTGCAAACATGTTCTCTAGAACAGTGTTCTCCATACTTCGGGATGTGTTGCATACAAATTTGTGCATTGCCTTTCCTGCCCAACTAGAAACAACCCTGGAGAAGCTTGAAGGAACACCTTGCCCCAGTCCAGAACAACAGCTATAGAGAATTTGATGAAGTTGCCATAGAACAGAGTCCATAATTAAAACTTGCAAATGTGAAAAATAACCTAAGAAGTCTCAGAAAAGCCACAGGCCAACACTATAGTGAGGAAGCAGAAAGTGATAAAGTATTTGCCCATCCTGCCAGGAAAACAGGTCTCTATGACATTCCTCTGCCATCCAAAGGAGAGCTCTCAGCTCGAGACAGAGCTTTGCTTAGAGACACCAGGATGCTAACCCTAGGTAACACAGGAAATGATGTTTAAAAAATGCTAGGAGCTAATATAGAGACTTAAAAATCTAAGATAAGGGCCCTGTAGATATTAACACTTATGAAATACACTGCTCCCTTGGAATAAAAAGCAGAAATTATTATTTTTTTAATTCTCTGGGAAAAGCACATAGTTATTCTAAGCTATTTTATTTGTTCCCTTGAGACAATTTTACTAGTGGACTTTTGAATCCAAAAGACTTGTGTTCATGTCAAGTACATTATCGGTTGATGCATTTGATATATTGCTTAACAATTTAATGGCATGAGTTCAAGTGGTTTGTAGTGAAGCAGAGGTTTGGACGTGAAACCTGCAGTCTGTATCACATCAACCCAGGGGACTGGTGGAAATGGAGTAAGAATAAAGCACCAAGTAAAACAAGGTGGACTGAAACACGGATCCATATTTTATGTAGTAGAATTAGAGGATATTGCCAGCAAAACACATATGACCACAAGCCGATAGTTTATTTAACAGAAAGTGGAGGACCAGAATGCCTATAGTGTCAGAAAGTCATGCCAGAGGAAGTGGGATTTGCAAGCATATAAAGAAACAGATAAGGCCAATCAAGGGAAATCATGATTTGGGGTCAAATGAAGGGGGGGCAACAGCCCAGGTGCAACTGGGGATGGAAACTAATGCTTGCAAAGAGAGAAGAGGCTGTTGGGAGAAGTTATACAGCCTCTTGGGACATACAGCAATGGAGAAGACTTCTCCTCTTGGAGAGGATCTCTTCAGAAGGTGTTGGGTCTGCTCCTCTACCTGAAGGCTTACGTGAGCCCTGTTGGGGCAGGCTAGGGACAGGGTGTTGGATTGACTGGCCTCAGCCCCTCGTGTCTGAGGGGAGACCCAAAAAGTTCACGTGGCTGTGGAAAGCACCTTAAAAGTTAATTGAATGCTGTCAGTGAGCTTGGCGAGAAGCCTGTCTCTGAGGGCTTGGCAGGAGGTGGGATACGGCAGGTATGGTGTTGGGAACAGTAACCCCAGGGGACACAAATTTGGAGATTATAAGGGAAGGTCATGAGACGCCTGTTATATGCACCCACCGTGGCAGTCTCCAGCACAGCCATGGTGCAGTGGGGCTGGGCATCCCCACGGGGCTCAGGGCAGGGCCTGTCCCACCCCCAGCCAGGACAAGGGCAGCCGGGGGGCACTGGGTCAGCCTCAGCCCCCAGCATCAGGCACCTCCCTGGGGATGGGAATGGGACGAGGACAGGCTGGGACATGGGCCCGTGTGTGGGCCCCGTTCATGTGTTCAGGGCAGGGCTGTGGAGAGCTGTGCCATTGCTGCACAAGGCTGATGGCCCTGGGGGGGTGACATGGGGCCATGGGAAGGGTAGTGGAGCCACAGGGAGGTGGGCAGGACCAGCAAGGGCTGGAGTGCCCTCAGGGCCTGGCACAGCATGGTCCGAGAGACCTCTTCAATGGAGCACCTTTTCTTCTTCCCATATAACATACTGCTGTATGTAACATTATGCTGGAGAAGACGTGGTCTAGCCAAATTTTTATTTCCTCTTTGTTTGACATGGGAGCAGATGGGTTGAACAAAACCTGGAGGGGAACCCAAGGTTCCTGGTCCTTCTTCTCCCCAGTACTGGTGTCACCAGCGCTGCTGTTCCAGGTGTACTAGCACAAGTCAGAAGCTTGTTTGTGCTTTGAGACCCTTAAAATCTTTACAACAGTATTCATTTCTTGTGGGTTTCCCAATAAGTTAAAATACCAAGGACAAGTCAAACAGCAAAGCATGAACTATTTTATATCTCCCCACTTTCTATTACTAAAAGAGCATGAGAAGCACTTGAGGGCAGTTTGCAGAGCGCATCTACCATCCAATATGACAAGTAGGTTAATTGGAATGAAGGAAAATGTGACCCTTGACTACAACTGCCCCTTAAGGGTATTGAGTTTAATGTTGTTGTTATTGTGTTCTGCAACATCGTGAGGCAAAACGCAGCGACGGGCTCTTCTCAGCACAGGAGCCGTTCTTAACAAACGGAGCTGCACCAAGTGACTTGGATTAAATTTGACCAAATCTCGCCCCAAGAAATCTTTCCCTAGAAAATCCTGTAGCACTCACAAATATTTTAGGAGTGACAATGCTGGGTGTCCAGCTCAGTGGAAAAGCACATAGGCTATAAGGGAGCAATACGATACACATCTTGCAGGCAGGGGAATAAGCGGATCACCTGCCATTTATGTTGCTGGCTGTGCATGCAAAGGAATCTGCTCTGTGACTTTGTGTGAATGTTGAGAGGGAGAATAGTCGTCTTTTATTTTTATTTTTTTTTTTCCAAAGAGGGAGAAGGCATTGCAAGAAAATGTGTGCAAATTAATGTTAAAGAATGGTGATTTTTAGTCTAATTCACTTGAATGTTCTGCTCTGTTGAATGCAAGACAGTCTCTATGGAAATTCAGACAGTAAGAGTTGGGGCTACACACATTCAAATTTGAGTTGACCTCATTACAGCTCAGTGTTAAAAGCTGTTACTAACATGGCTAGAGTTTATTCTCACGAATTAGCCCTTCAGTTTCGATGGGACTGCTCCATGAAATCAGGTTTTGAAGAAGGAAAGTCACAGCACTGACATTTCCTGCATGCCTAACTGGGAAGCATGTGGAGATGCCAGCAAGCACAGGGCAGGTTTTGCGCCCTGGCTGATGTCCCTGCAGGCTGATGCCTCCTTCCCTCCCTTCTGGCATCCAGGGATGCATCAAGAAGAGTGTGGCCAGCAGGTGGAGGGAGGTCATCCTCCCCCTCTACTCTGCCCTGGTGAGGCCGCATCTGGAGTACTGTGTCCAGTTCTGGGCTCTCCGGTTCAAGAAGGACAGGGAACTGCTGGAGAGGGTACAGCAAAGGGCTACAAAGATAATTAGGGGACTGAAACACCTCTCGTATGAAGAAAGGCTGAGGGATTTGTGTCTCTTCAGTCTGGAAAAAAGACCACTGAGGAGGGATCTTATCAATGCTTACAAATACTTAAAGGGTGGGTGTCAGGAGGATGGGGCCAGGCTCTTTTCAGTGGTGCCCGGCAACAGGACAAGAGGTAATGGGCACAAACTTGAGCATAGGAAGTCCAACCTAAATGTGAGAAGGAACTTCTTTACTTTGAGGGTGACAAAGCACTGGAACAGGCTGTCCAGAGAGGTGGTGGAGTCTCCGTCTCTGGAGACATTCAAAACCCACCTGGACACGTTCCTGTGCAACCTGCTCTAGGTGACCCTGCTCTGGCAGGGGGGTTGGACTAGATGATCTCCAGAGGTCCCTTCCAACCCCTGTCATTCTGTGATTCTGTGATTCTTGTCCCCATGCAGCACCAACCACAGGGGGGCTGCACTGGCAGAGGAGGATGGTGGGTTGCCGCGAGACCTGAGCAACACCCACTTGGTCTTGTCACTGAGGCCTGTTCTTGGCTGTGCACTGAAGACCACTGGGAACCACGTCCCAGCCCTGGCAGGTGCTCCTGCCTGGAAATGCCTTCCTAAGGCAAAGAGCCTGGGCAAGGGCACAGCTGTGGACAGAAGGCCATTTGCAAGGTCATAGTACTCCCAGGAAAAGCCCAAACTGTGGGAAATGGTAAGAAAGACAGTGTAAGCAAGAGGAAGAGAGAAAAACGTGGTCTGAGGAGATCCTGAAATCAGCTGGCATGTGTATACTAACTACATCTGGAAGTGCTAGCAGGAATTTTTTCTAGGCAAAGGCTAGTTTTAGTCAGGGGATGTGAGAAGCAGTAGGATATAGAAGTAAAGAAATAAGGTCTAAAGAGTAAGCCATGGGCAAAGCTGAAAAATATGTTTGTAAATAGAAATCAATCCACCTTACCTATCATTTTCTATATTGTACCTGCTATAGTGATCCTTAACTGAAACTGTAAAAAAGATCACTCTGCACAGGAGGTAGCAGGAAAAAAGGTAGAAAGGAATTGTCTCTGAAATAAGCATACCCATGAAGACCTGAGAGATGGTCTTAAAAAGGGAAACATTGTCCTTGTTCCTTCTCCTTGTCACAAAACAGGATTGACTCAAAACATAAGTTTTAATACATCCATTTGCATATTAGCCGTATTATTTCATGTTATATGGAATCCGTTCCACAGGTCCAGTCATACATGTGTCCCTGGCTTCACTGGCAGCAGCACCGGTACCCTGCCTCGAAATACCTGAACAATAAGCAATAAAACCATAAGTGTTCCTTAGACCCAAATCTGTTCTCTGGCAGTAGAGAAAGGTTTCAAAAGTCTTTTAAAGGTGAATTATTAAATTAGATGAAAGTATTTTTCAAACCGTGGTAGAGATTGACCTGTGACCTGGTGAATGGTGATTTGAATATTTTGAATTATCTGAACATCTTTTACATCCTTCTTGGGTTTCTTTGGGATTCAGAAACCACTTTGCTGAAGGGTGCGATTGCAGGGGAATATTAGCAAAAGCACCAAGGGCACCTGGGCACTTACTGCCTGTTGAAATCTTACCGGAGATGCCTGCCATACATCAGTGTAGGCCTTAGGGAAACAGACAAGTGGTGGTTATTTCTGACACCTCCATAGAGGACAGTAAATTTAGAAGCATAGTATGATTAGGTGTTGCCGTTGCTGGTGTGGGTTACCTGTTCTGCCGTGCTGTAGCTGTTTGTTACTCCTTTACTCTCTCAGCCTCTGGTCACCCCTGAGGCGCACCGCCTCAGCTCTGCTGGTGTGGCTTTGCCTGGTCACTCTCTACATGACTGATCTGTTGAGTGATCCCTTTTGGCTTTGCCAAAAACAAAACCCAAACCCCGCAAACCCCTTTATAGTAGGAGTGGTCTTCTAAACCTGAGGGTTAATGACATCAGAGGAATGATTAAACCAGAAGAACTGATTTGGCAGCAATATCAGGCAGTGACTAGAGTAAAATAATGACTGAACTCGGATTGCCAGACTCAGTTTGTCTGTCTGGGATCCTACATATCATGAATAGTACAAGTGAACTAGTTCTTGAACCAGTTTCTGCATGTGCCTTAGCATCGGTTTGCGAATACATCTCTGGGAGCTTTCCTACCTCGCTGTTCCAAGAAACACTTTTTTGGTTTGATATTTGCAGCATACAGAGTGACTGGAAAAAAACGGAGCAAGATAAAGTGACTTTTTGCTGGTACATGAAGAAAGCAGAAAGGAAAGAAATGTTATTTTTCTTAGATAGACCTGAAAGTAATAGCATTGTACAGATAAAGAAATATTTGGAAACACATTAGCATTGTGATATTCCAGCTGGGACATGGAAATAGCTTGTCTTGTTGGTGTTCGTTTTCAGACAACAGAAATGAAATCATGTCTCCAGCACGGAAAGGTCAGCCAACAAGATTTTGCTAAATTCATCAAACCGTGCTCCCCACTGAGTAGCTATCACTAGTGTGCGCTAAAGTAACATAGGGGCTGATGGTGTTTTCACCCAAACAGCACAATGTGGCCAGAATAGAAGCTGAAAAAAAAAAAGCATTGATCTTTTCATTTCCTGTGTACTGAGAAGTAGGATTCCCTAGATGAAACTTAGCATATATCTTTCTTTCTTCCCCCATCTTGTATCTGGCGAAAAACACTTAATGACTTTAGAGAGAAACCACTGTTTCAGCCAGCGTCACCTGGCAGCAACAAGGTGCAAGAAAGTTCTCCAAGATTTCAGTTCAATATTTTTAGTGAGCAATAAAACATGAGCCCAACCTGACTCTTCTGAACCAAGAAGAAAAAAATCATTCAGTACAAAATTGTGTAAGGAGATCCTCGCACATTTTGAAACTGGTTCAAAGCCACAACCATAATTGTCACAGCATCCACAGATTAGATGACATTTACAACAGTTTTTAATTAAATTTACTTAATTTAGATATTTATCAGCCAGAATCCATTGGCACACTTTCTTCCAGCTTTTTTAAAGGTTAAATGAGCAATGTGTGTAATGAGGTCTTTAAGGGAATACAAATTGTGCCAGCCTCAAATTATCCCGAAAGCCAGTACTGTGCTGGAGGATTTGTAGAGCACGGGTGGAGGGGAAGGTGCCTCCTGCTCACTCCGCTGACACCAGAGTGCAGTGTCTGACCTTCACACTGGCTGCTCCTGCCCAGGTCGGAGCCTGTGGTGTCATCACAGCACAGAGTTATCCGGCTCCAGGATAATAATACCTTCACAGCTCCAGCTTCTCATGATTGTCACTCATACCGCTGCTTCCAGGGGTGCTGAAGATGCCGTGAGGTAGTGGCTGAGGAAGGTTTTGTTAAAGACTCCTCTGGAGGCACCAAGCTGGGACAAAACCTTCTCAAGTGTGTCGGAGTGGCAGTAGCAAGAGTAGTGCGAGTTCAGCTGGCTGAGGAGATCCTTTGCATCTCTGGAATAGCTGAAACACTTTGCTGAAGTCGGGTTCAGGGGGAGGAAAGCAAGGAAAGGAACGCACTCTTTTCATCCCTAAGCTGAACACCAATCCTCTTCTTCCTTTACATCACGGGTGTGCTCTGCGTACGCATCTACCATGCCACTCAGCATGGCACTACTGCACCTTTTAAAAAGTATATGGTGAAGCGTGTCTTGGAAAGAACATTATCACAAGCCAACACAAAACCGAATGGAATGCACTACTTCGAAAAGGGCAATTACAGTGAAACTACATATGAGAGTTGCAGATGGACGCAATATGTAGTTGAATGACTAACAAGGAAACACAGTAGATGGCCTCCTAACAGCACATGGACCATATGGTATAGCAAAACTTGGGGAATCGTTCTCATCAATGTGGCAGTTTTATGAACGCCAAGGTAAAAAAACACATAAGCTCTTTTGAAAATCCCACTGAGTATCTCATCTCAAGCTGACAGATTTGTTCAAAGCTAGCCTTATGGGTTCAGCTATTATTGTGTTTAATATGGTGAGAATAAGATAGGACAGAAAAGAAGACTCTGGTGAAAGTCCACACAAGACAGCAGAAGTCTGCTAAATTCAGCATCGCTGAATTCACTAAATCCAGCATCAGCACTGCTTAGATATTGGTCAAGCTATTTTCACATGAGTTTTTACTTCTTCACACTATAACAAGTTGCATCTAATAACACAAAATACTTAATTAGCTGACGTGATAGAAATAATCAACCCTGATTCTTTCTGTCCGGCTATGTACTGCAATTGTGCAGGAATGACTTGCACCACAGATAACTCACATGTGTTTAAATGTACTGATCATTGAAAATAAATACTCAGATAATCTGTGCTGTCAGATACTGAGGAAGATGGAACTCACCATGGGGGAGTCAGTGGCAAAGAATGGCTGGGGAAAAGGGGATCAGCAGTGAACTTGCTTTTGCATTACCCATACACAGGTAAAATCAGCATTATTATTGAATTATAAGTTTCTGCGCTTTTTAAGGAAAACCTGCAGGTTCTATGGATAAAATATAGATAACATATCCTTATTTTGGTCCCAGTAACAATGGTGTTAAGCACCTTTACTTCCACTCTATCTGCAGAAACTCCCTGGGAACAGGGAGAAATGTTCATCCATTCCTTATGACTGGTGTCTGTAGGGTATGAATAAACAAGCAACACGTGGGTTGAAAATTTGCTTCTGCATTTCTTTCACTGAAATTCTCAGAACTGGTGCTTGATCTGGGTCCTTCAGCACACGACGTCTAAAGGGATGCCTGGTTGCCAGTCTGATTTAGACACCTCTACTTGGGCATGCAAGCTAATTACTTTCAGTTCTGACCATATGTCTGCCACAGTCTTTAAGCGTTGCTGTCTGATGGCGGAGTTCTCAGGTTGTATTGGTAGCTTCTTGTCAAAAGCTGTGGCTAAAAGATAAAAGCTGTATCCTTGTGCTGGGTTCAGTGGTGGTACCAGGCATTTAGTCTTTGCTCAGTTTGTCACTTGTCTTTGACAGTGTCAAAACCACTGCTCTGAAGTCTGAGGTCCTGAGCTCATTGTGCTTGTCTTATTTGATCCTGATTATCTTAAACAATCTGACAAGACAATGGGAAATGGAAACATGACATTTATTATTCTGCAGAATGAAGGATTTTATGTTCTAGCATGTTTTTGGCAAAATGCAGTAAGGGAGTCACATTTAAGGATATAGCAGACAGCTCTTAAGCAATATGCTAACTTATTTCTTTCTGTCCAAACCGTAAGCTATATGACAGCTGCCTTTCTAATGAGAAAAATGCAGTAATCATTACTTGTATGTAGTGGTTGGCAACAGTTGTTTGAATATCTGGTGAGCATAACTCTCTGATCTGTTTTTCTTGTGGTAGTTTACATACAGTTTCTAAAGTTTGCATTGTTAGTCATACCTATATTTAGAACTTTCATTAGTGATGACTCAAGACAAGCAGAAAAAAATAAAGAGAAAAGATATGACTGTAAAGCTCAGTAGCGGCGAGAAAAAATTGGTATCCTGATTTTCACCCTGTGGCAGTGTGTATCTTGAATTCAAATTGGAATTAATTTAAGCAGTCAAAAATGTTTTTAAAATAATTGACAGTGCAGAGAAACTAATTTATAAGCTGATTTTTATACACTGATTTTTTCTTTAATTGCTGTAAGTGCTTTCTTTCCCTGATTAAAAAGGAGCTAGGGTAGCTTAAGGCAAATGTATTCAGTTATTTACTTTAAGTAAAGAGCTCTGATTTCATTTGCCAGGTAGAAGGGGCAGATGGTTGAAGCAAAAGTTGGTACAACTTTTCATCGGAGAAGGGACAGTAAGTCAAGTCAGGTTTTGCTGAATTGTTTGGGTTGTTTTTAGAATATATAGCATGCATATAGAAAAACAGGTATATTCTTCTCCCCTGTTCTCCTGAATGCTCCTGACAGAGGCCTTTTCATGTTGGCATAGGAAGACCAGGAAGCTTCATGCCGACTGGGGCCTTTGCTATTGCTGTCCAGAATAGTACAGCAACGTTCAATTTGAATGAGCCGATACATATGGATTTCTACAGTGATGGTAAAGAAACTGCAGGCAGTGTGGCATGGCCAGGTTTGGTGGCCTGAGCCCTAGTTCACTGGGTGAAATTGGTTCCCCCTTCCAGAAAACTGCCTGTGCTCATTTTTGCATTCCCTCGCCTGGGCTAGACCAGCTCCCTGGTCCTCCAGCGTGATGATCTCCATGCTGGCTCTCCTCTCAAGAACTGTGACCCTGCACAAATACACAAAACACGGGTGGCTAAAGAAAAGGTTGCAAAGATCTCTTTTATGGTCTCACAGTTTTTATGGAACCCACCTGGTTCTTTCTTCTTCTGTGGTATTTCATATTAATAATCAATAAAGTATACAGAAACAAACCAACTTTGAAGACAATAAAACAATTACTGTGTAAAGAAGAGAACAGGCAAGGAGAAGAAAGAAAGATATTGTGAAAAATATTGTGCTTTCTTCATCTGTATCTTAAGAGCATCATGGATAATTTGTGGTTAGTATGTGGATTATGTAAGACATTGGCCTAATTCTGCCCTTGTCTTTATTCCAGTACTGACCTTTGACTTTGTGATGATGGAAATGCAAAGTTTCAGCCAATTTCCTTAAAAAAGGAGTTTCCAAATTTCTGCCTTATTTTGAGGGTGAGATGCTGCCCAGAATTAATTCAGTCAGTTGGATACCGCAAGGTCACTCCTAGACATATTTCACAAGAAAAGATGAATTTATAGTTGGTGTAAATTAGTGCAGCTTCAGTGAAGTCAATTGAATTACTCTTGCTCAGTTCAGGTCTTCTAGTCAGATTGCCTCTGGAATATGAAGTATTGTCTACTATCAGTGGAGAAGCTAATTTAATCTTTCTAGGTGATAAAGAAGAAGGGCCTTCCTTTCAAAAGGTAAGAAAAATGAATACGCATTTTGGAGGAACATCGAAGAACATTTAAATGAAAAAAAATCCTGCAGAAAATGTCATGCCACTGATACAAGGGAAAAAAAAGGCAACTACTCAGAGAGTTGATACCCCAGGAGCATATAAGAGGGGCTGGAAGTGGTGGCTAGCTGGAGGGCAGCAATATCTGCCACTGGGCTGCACTCACAGAGAAAAGATGCAACAGAGGCCATTGACTCATTCTTTCCAGACAGAGAACTTCCAAAAGCGGGAAGGGAGAGCTCAGCCGATCACTGACACGATCACTAATTTGCTGGTGCAGAATGGTGAGAGACCCGGTTGCCTTTTTTTGACCCAGGGAAGTATTTTTAGAAGGACATGTTCTCAGGCTCATCGGTGATTTGTTCACGCAGCTTGTTCAGTTTTCAACCACCCTCCTCATAGCTGTGGACACTGAGTAGACTTGCAAAAACTCACAGTTTGTGTGAGGTGTTCAAAAATTAGCCTCTGCAGATAAGTTCCTTTACTGAAATATCTCTGTAGCATATGTATCAAAGCACCTGGAGACAGGCGCAGTCATTATCCATCTACCCATGAGCAAATTCAGCATTAAAGGGGGACCAAAACCTACATATGTATGTGCACACAAATCCAGACACACATGTGGACGATGTCTAGCTGGAGAATCCCAGTTTTGGGTGTATCTTGCTATTCTAATAGAAAAATGATCATTCTGGGACACATGAGTGTACTTCCCTGAATATTTTCCTGATCAGCTCAGTTTTCCTGCATGCTAGGCTTTAGTGTAATATCAAAGTTACTCACCAAGTGCTCTTTGGGAGGGCTGTGCGGCAGTAATGTAGAAGGAAAATATTTTCCCTGACGTTAAAAGTAACAATGTTGTCTGGAGATTATGAATGACTTCTGATTTTTTAATGTTTATTTCCCTGAAACAGATGAGTGGAAAATTAAATAGCCCCTCATTATAATTTAGTATGCAACTTCAGGGGAAAAAAAGGAGCATTTGCCTGTGTTTCAAAAAGGCTTTAAAACTACCACAGTATGCTGCCTTTGCCAGGAAAGGGTACACAAAATAAAAAAGCAAAGAGAAGAAGATGCTAGAGATTATTTCCTAACATCTAACCCATCTGCAGGAAACAAAGAGTGGTCCAAGGTGATGCTCTGGTTTTTTCATGAAGAAAACCCTTGCTATCATGAATTAGAACCAAATGCCTGTGTTTTGGTATGGTACATTGCCATTTAACAAAGGAAGGAGTTTTGTGAAATCTACTCCCAAAGAAATAATTCTGAACAGGAATTTAATGCAAATATCAAAGCTGCTTCAGAACACTTATGGTCAGAAGTATTTATTTCTTGTGAAGCCACTGCAGGGTGTTGCCAATGTTGATGAATTTCAGATTTTGATTTTGAGATCCAAGCACTGACTAATAAAATAGATAACAGCTGTCCATGTAAGTATGCAGACTACCATTACCATTCGTTTCTTCAAGGTGGAAGTATTTTCCCAGTAAGTTTCAAAAATTGCTTTAAAATACAGTTCTACGGAGGAAAAAAATTACTTTTATGCTGATATTCTGGGGCGTCTGCCATCACAATGACAACTAGCTCAAATCTGTTCTGTTTACTGTCAGAAGAACAAGGTTTCTAACTGCCAGCCTGGACAGGGAGGAAGCTGGTGGCAGTGGGATATTGCCTGGGTCACCCCTAGGGTCAGTGGCACATGTCACAGCTGTAAAATGTACTTTTGCCCCAGCGTAAAGGAAGAAAATAAAATCCTCAGTTCATTTTTTTTAGCAGCTTCTCTGATTCCTGCCCTTGTATTTCTGTTTTATGCTGTTTCCATGCAACATAGGATTCAACAACCTAGAAAGATCTTGCTGTCGAAATGCCAGCCCCTTTTTCAGCGAAGCCACTGGGTCAAGGTCTTTTGCGCAGCTAGCGGTGACTGGCTATGTTTTTTTCACAGACACTAAGAAGGAGATCCTTCGAAAAAAAGGATCTCCTCCTTCTGCTGAGCTGCTTCTCATTTAGTGATATTTTTTTATAAAATTTGTTCATGTTTACTTTTATTTCCAAATCACATCATCTGGTTTAACCACGCTCCACGAGCCAAAATGTCACCTTGCACTGTTCTGCTAAAAAAAAGAGGGTGCAACCACAAACCTACTGTCTGCTGAGAGTATCTGAGTGCATCCTTCTCAATAAGAGGGAGAAGACCTCATCAAAGTAAATCACACAAAATACCAGCAGTGCTACCCCTGATTGACTTACAGAGTCTGTAAGTCTCAGCATGACCTCAGAGGCCATGCCAATACGTGCCAGGATACCAAAAATGAACTTAAAAGCCAGAAGACTAAAGTGTCCATCAGAAAAAAAGGGCACAAAAATAGAGACAAAACCCCCACATAGTACCCCAAGAAATATTAAGTGTTTAAACAGGCTGTGTCAACCAACCTGTGTGGGATCCTGAGTGCAGCTAGTGCTGCCTGCTCCTCCTGAGGATGCTTCTAGGACTTGAGTTTCTTTTCTCTTTTTTTTTTCTTTTCTTTTAAAAGAAGAAATTAAAATCTGACTTGGCTACAAAGTCAAAGTGTGGGACGCCCTGGCATGACCCCTGCCCCTCGTGTGCTCCCCATGGCCCTGGTGTGCAGTCCCCACTTGCTGTGCTGGGCAGTGGGGTGGGCTGGAGGTCCAGGAGGGGTGGCAGTGGCCAGGGCCACCATATAGAGACCTGTACCACGGGCATGCTGGCTTGCAGGGCCCTGCATGGCAGGCTTCTCAGCAGACAAGTGCTCCCCAGTTGTGCCTTTGCACCGTGAACCACCCCATGATGTGACCCAACGTAGAAACGCGAGCTCCCTCTCCTGCCATCGAGAGCATGATTTAGTAGCGCGATGTGGGAGGGCAGTGCGAGGGTTACGCACTGTGGCCATGAAGGCATGCACAAAATCCGTCCTCCTTTTCCCAGCCTGATCCTAGCACACCCCCTCAGCTGGGAAGCAGTGGGGTGGGACACCCAGGAACGGTGCCGCTGGGCACCATTACAGTAGCTTTCTCTACAGCTGCTTTCCATTAACCATGCCGGATATAAGTTGGCAAGCAGGGGGATGAGAAATCGGGACTTATACATTAGCCAGCACCGGCATGCAGCTACCCTGTGTTGCAATTAGCCTTTCTCTTTAAAACCCTTCCAGGCTCTGCTGGGGCAATAGGCAAGCCACTGTGCGTGCAGCTGCTGGGGTGGTTTTGGCACGTACCATGTCCCAGAGATGAGGTTTGTGGGAAACTCTCTTAAAAATACTCTGTTTTTTAACACAGCAGAGCTGAGATTTCAAACCACAAAAGACAGGGTCTGCTGTCGCTGCTGGTGCAGGGTGCAGTGAGGACGGCGTTCTTCACTTGCGCTCCGAGACAGGGTGCCCGTCTGTGAGTGCGTAATCTTTACTCAGTGCCTGGTACGGCTGAATCAAACTGCAATCATGTCTTCCCACTGCGTCTCCACAGGTTGGTAGCCACAGTCCTCGATTTCTAATGCAATGAGGCATTGCTAATTAGGATGTCTTCTCTTTAGCTTAATAAAAATATGCACGATCCACAAATGGGACTGAAAGAAGCACAATTCAAGGAGGGGAGGGGGAAATCCCCAGACTGAATTTCAGTGCCTTCGGTGGAAAAGAAAAAAAACAACAAAAAGATAATATAACACTCAGGTAATTAAAATTGCAAATTAAAACATTTTGAAAGGTACTCATTTCATATGGACTTGAACTTCCTTTACTAAGCCAAATAGTAGTAAGCCATATCTCACGTTCTTCCAAACTTCTATCCAATTGTCATGTGTCACTGCGGATCCAGGAATGGGCTAATTAAAATTGTTTTGTTGCTAATGATAGTGCATCTTCTTTCACTAAAGAGTTCAAACTACAGCCTTCCTCTTGATCTGCTGTGAGATTTTTTAATCTCTAAATTAGAAGAAAAGCATATGCCCTTTTAATGCCTATAAGAATTTCAGCTCGTTAATGCAAAAAAAAAAAAAAAGAAAAGTAGGATTTCTATTATCGCTGTTCTTTAATTATGGAACAGCATGTGCAAGAAGGCTCTTTTCTCATAACTGTGTCCTCAATTCTATTACACATTTTAGCAGAGAATGCATGTAATAGAAAAACAGCAATAGACTGTGGAAATTGTCCAGAGCCCTGCTCTCCTAGGGAAAAGATGCCAGTGGTATTTTTGTACTGCTACTCCTCGGCAGCCTCTTTGCACTTTCCTCCGGGTTACATGCACAGCATGACTCACTGCCTGATGGTTTCATTGAAACAGAAAAATATAGACACAGTAATGATTGCATTCAATCATAAACTACAATCAATACAGCAGAGTTTAAATGTTCTGTGCCCTAGCAAGCCACTACAGGGTTCCCCCCCACCCCACCCCGTCTTATTCCCTGAAGAAATGATTTTTCATTTCTAAAGGATAACAGTTGTTCCAAGTGATCTAGCAGATGTAGTTGAGTCTCAGAATGAAATATGTAGGTCAGAGCAGGAGGCATTCATTGTTTTCTTTGATGTACCTTCATGTCAGCCCTTCTTTGGATGGAAAAGACACTTGACAATACTTACTGACTGCCTCGTGGGAGTCTCACTGGAGAAACCTTACAGTAGCCCCCCCCAAAGTTCATCTGGGGGCATCGGGTGGGCAGGGATATTTATGTTCGAACCATAGACTCTGTGGCCTTTTATTTATGGACACCAGGATATAAATCTCAACGTAGCCCTCAAGCGAAGACAATTATCTCGATGAAATCTTTCTTTGTGTACATCACGCCACCATTTCGGAGTTTGGCAAACTCGGAGGCTCTGGTGAGAAACGGCTCCCAGGAGACCCAGGCGACACTGAAAGTGGGATGTGGTGGGGGAAGGATGGAGGGAACATAGCCAGGTCAGGATCCAGGGAGCCACTCCAGGAAAAATAATAAACATGACTTTCGGCCTTTAGAGACACCACGTGTCCCTGTGCCAACCGTGATTCCCTGAGGGAAATAGCCTCTCTTCAATGCCAGTAAAAAATTGTGTTTGGTGTTAAGTATCACTTGCTCTTTTGCAGTATCTTCAAAGAAGAGGTGTCCAAAGGAATCACTTCTGCCCCACAGTTCTGATGCTCTAACAAAAACCCCCATTGTGGTATCTCCTTCCCATCACAGGTCGGGAGACACCCCAGCACACACTCCAGCAGACTCGAATTCCTGCTTTCTTAATAATCACCCCACACTAGGAGCTAACAGAAAAAAAAGGTTTTCCCTTTTTCTCTTAGCAGTGGTAACTGCCTAAAGATGAAAAATAACTCCCAGGAGGCCAGTATAAAATGAAATCATGCCAAGAAACCCTAAATAAAGGTTGCAATTCCAACATGTCCTATGTTACGCTTGGGATGTGCAGTAAGTGACAGCTGAATAAATCAAACCCCTGGAGTTCCATCATAACCATCAGGTTAAAAGTGTTATTATCTCATTTCAGCTAAAAGTTCTGATTCATACTTTTTTTTTTCCCCCCCTCAAGTCTGGGAGATCTTGGATTGTATGCCACTCACATTAGAGCTGAAAAAGGACTAGTGTAACTTTCTGAAAAACAGCCTCCTCTCTTTTTTTTTGGTCATAAATCAGTGTTCCTAGTTTCATTCGGCTGCCTGTCTCCCTTTCTTCCTCTCCCCCCCCCGTTTCCTCCTCCCACTCGTTAGTCTGTTCAGCACCTTCGGTGAGTCACACAGAGCAGGCTGACAAGTGAAGTCAAGTTCGACTTCATATAAAGTTCCTGCAGAGCTCTTCCGCTGTGTGGTTTGCTGAGTGCCACTCCAGCTCTTTCTCCCTCCTCCAAACCCAGGCTGGGACGGACCTTCACTTCCGAGGACACGCATTCGGGACCACGAGTCCTCGGCCACAGCTGGAGATCTGAGTTGTAGGCATTTCTGTCAGTCAAACAGCTCACACAGGAGACTGTAGGTGAAAATATGGAATTTACACCCCTTACAAAAAGGCTGCAAGCCTGAGCCTTGAATCATGTCATGCTAATTTATGCCTGAGGGAAGAAAGGAATAGTCCCAGTATTGGGTAACTCTGTCTCCTGCCTCTCCCCACCACTGAATATGTCACCCTTAAAACTTCTGAAGTGGATCTTGCCTTCTCACATGAAGTGTCAGCACAGGCTGCAATATTTAGGTCACGATAGCTTACTGTACAACAACTCCTGAAGCAGGGACTAAGAGCTGTATTCCCCGACCCCATTTCAGCAAGGTCTATGAGTGTGTGTCCAACCTTAAACACACAGTGATCCCTGAAAAAACCCCAAAGGCTATCCTGATTGATGTGCTAACAGGGGCAAGGTTTATGGCAGTTTTACTACTTAAATAACACTTTCCGGAACCAGATTTTAGTGCATGATGCAGACTCTGTACTTTAATTTTGTGGCTGAGATTTTGTGATATCTCAGCCATAGTTGCCTGGCCCTGGGAGAGGCACCCAGGCTGCCCAGTTTGGTAACCCAACTCTGCCGTTGGGAGGGTGACTGGTGCAGAAGGACACTACAGAAATCTTC
This sequence comes from Dromas ardeola, assembly GCA_013398915.1. Lineage (NCBI taxonomy): Eukaryota > Metazoa > Chordata > Aves > Charadriiformes > Dromadidae > Dromas > Dromas ardeola. Next base: position 51,136 of record VYZM01005634.1, on the reverse strand, counting down.
TCTGTTGAGGATAGAGTTGCTGAGACACCAGCGATGGTCTAGAGACCTTTCCTCTGTCAGGAGCGAGTCTGGGACCTCCCTTCTATCCCCTTCCAATGCAGCAGCCCTTACACATGACTTAACCCACCACATAATTTTGGTTTTGTGTTTGCTCTGTTTCTTCTTTAGCCTGGTGGTAAGCCTGGTAGCTGGAGCTGGTGGGTTCAGACCTTTATCTTGGAGATTTCTGACCTGGGCTTTTCCCTGAATGGTTATGCAGATGGTGTCCCTCACTGCTGCAGCTCTTCACGCTGAACTTTGCTCACGTGCCGTGGGGTCGGGTGCCAGCTGGACACCCTCAGGTACCAGATGCTGCCTTCCCTACAGCAACAGAGGTGGGTCACAGCTAGGTGCCCAGAGAAGTCCTAGGCCAGCTAGGAGGTGCTTTCTGAACAGGTGCCTGAATGGTCCCTCAGTCTCCCCACACAGATGGCATGGAAGTGATCTGGAGCTTGCTGTTAGTGCTCAAGCCTTAAACAAATCTAACTCTATTCCTGTTGTTGCAGAAATTGCAGTAAATCCTCATTGCACTTTTAGCAATTTTACAAGTCCCATAGATGCAGCTATTAACAAGGCTTAGAGAACTCTTAAATATACTCCTTTTGCAAAGCCTGGGAAAAGCCCAGTTTGTTACGAGGGAAAAAAATTTTCAAGTCTGGCATTGATTACTTCTTGCTCTTTTATATACGTTTAAGTACTAGGTCAGTTCTGAAAGATGCATAAATAACTGAAACCAAACTGTTGAGTTAATAAGAATGATATTTTCAAACTCTTATGGTTCCATTTTAAGTTCCCATGGTATTAATGCCAGCAGAATAACTTACTGCAACTGAAATGCACCACATTCAGGGCTAAATTATGCTAAAATAGGTCAAGCAGCAGTGAAGGCAGTTATTTTGACTGAACTAGGGTTAACAAGATGCATGTAACAAATGCCTCAGGAGAACAATCACATGCGCTCGCTGCACATGATACCACAGCAGGATACCCATAGCTTCAGGTTCCAGCTAAATGGCATCATGGTGTGCTCTTTCGGGCAAGAAAATAGTTTTACAATTGTTTGAATATGATCTCCTCAGTTTATGTGATGTAACCTGACAGTTTAAAGGGTCCCATAAGTACATTTTTACTGAAGCCTATGCAACTTCTACATACTCAAGTAGGCTGTTTTTAACATAAAGCAGAGGGAGAGCAAAGAAGTAATTAATGAAAGAGCTGATACCTTCTGAGACTCCTGGCATGACAGCATGCCCAGCTGCCTTTCCACTTGTTTCTGAATAACGAAAGAAGAAATCAGGAGGCAGAAATTAGCCTGAGGTATTAGAATTGGACTCAAACTGAAGTAGAACATCTGAACATCTTTGGACTTTACGGTAAAAGAGGTGAAAAAAACTTCTAGCATTAGTCTTCTTTGTAACAACAACAAAAAAGACCCATAAAGAGTTTTTCCCTCAATTTCTTTGTTATTTCAGTAGTTCCATACATCATATATGGAACAATATGTGATGTTTATCTCCCTTGCCTTGCCTTGCCTTGCCTTGCCTTGCCTTGCCTTGCCTTGCCTTGCCTTGCCTTGCCTTGCCTTCCCTTCCCTTCCCTTCCCTTCCCTTCCCTTCCCNTCCCTTCCCTTCCCTTCCCTCTTTTTCCTTTTTCCTTTTTCCTTTTTTTCCCCTTTTTTCCTTTTCCCTCTATTATGAATTGCTGCACTTGCCTTTTGAACGCTTTCATCACATCTCTGTTAGGGAACAAATACGTTACAGCAGAAAAATGAAGCAGAGGAAAACACATAGACATATCGATTGAGCCTGCTCACCAAGCACCTGGGCCCAAATACTTAAACGTATACACTTTGCACATAAATAAATATGCCAGATGCAGAAAATTTTTCAGAAAGTGGATATGTACACAGAATATTAAATTTAGGGACATTTATGAATGTACATTGGATTTTGCTTATCCAAGAGCACAGGATATTTTTCTGTAAAGCTACTTGATGATACTGAGTGCTAAAATGATATAAATTTTCCAGTCATTACAGCTGTGTACATTTTTTATGAGGGGTTTTGAATTTATTATTTACCCGAGCAGAGGGAAAAAGGAGACAGCGAGGGAGCAAACATGTGCTCTAGAAAAGCCACTTAAAAAACCTGATTATATAAAGAAATAAACTTTCTACTATAACAAAAACACTGTTTTAGCCAATTTTCTTCACTGAAAATTTCTGTAGCCTTTTCACATCTGGCTGGGCTGCTTTTAATACAATGCACAGAGATCGCAAAGAGGTCATTGGTGAGCAGTCACCCCACCTCCAACTTCAGGTGATACAAATGACTTTTAAAATCCAACACAACTGTTTTCCAAATGGAAATACTGATTTAAAAAAAACAAAAATATTCTGTGGGTTTGTATTAGTTTATCAAGCTTGTTTAGGGATGATAGCTAATTTTTTTTTCCCCAGTGATACAGGAAGTTCAATTTCAGTACTACTATTTTGACTTTTATTTCAGAATGGAACACACTGAAATGTTTTGATTATTTGTAATGTACCAGATTATGTGTCAAAATGACTCATTGTCAATGTTTCAATCTTGTCCTAACCAAAGATTACATCTAGGTGAAGTAAATGGTAAAATTTGCAAGAAAACAACCTGTGTTACTGTCCTGCACAAAAATTTAGGAGATTCTGCTATTTCCCTCGAGTTCTGAGGCATGTGGGCTTTTTGGCATTTCAGCCAAGAGGGGAACTCCAGGTTTTGGACACTGGAAATCTGAGGGGATTTTACTGTCTGTCACAGCGTTGTGTAATTTTGCTGTTGAAATTGGTTTGGACTGAAGGTTTTAACATTGCCTTCCCATTTCAGTGATTTGGTCTAGCAAAAGACCTTTTTTCATTCTGTTTAGCAGCTCTTCTAGTCTGCCTTTGACAAACTGAATTGGATTCACCTACCTTGAGACACATTTCCCTTTACCATAAATGAAATGTGCAAATTATCTATGATAATTAGATTTGACCCAGTTACTGGATTTGGGAACATCCTTCTATCTTGCCTGGAGCTGAATATCCCTACAGAATGCAAATCTCACAGTTAAGACAGGGTATAATCAGGGTTAAAAACCTTTCATCAGTGACACACAAAAAAAGATGTAACTGAACTAGCTCTATTCCATTGCCTGACATTGTCTGTTATTTTTTATGCACAGTGAATTATTCATTACTAATGATTTAGAGTTCTCTGGCTTATCTATGTGATGACAGCTCCTCTCCCCTCCTGTTACATACACACCCTACCCCAACAAGAACATTTATGACAAATAGTGATGTCACATCCTTAAACTTATTTAATAAGTATCAGCTATGAATCAAACGGCCCAACTAATCCCTCCTCATCCATCTTACAACTTCAATAAGTTGCTGGGTATCAATGGCCGAGTGTTACCACCTTTGCCTGGAGATAAGCCCTATGTACACAGCAGTGTAATAACATCTGATGGGAAACACATGCCCGAGAAAACCCCCATAGCAAGATTGCTTTGTGCTAAGAATTTCCGTTTGTTGGCTGCCTGGCTCCAGAAATGTTATTTATCCCTTTCGAGCTCCCAAGTTAAAATGCAGGGGCTTATCTGCTCAGAGCATAATCTTGTACCAAACCAGCAAGACATTTAGATTCTCTTGAACTCTCTGTGAGTTGCCATCATGTTCTTAGCACAGACTTTGGGATTAGCTGACATCTGCTCCCTGAACTTGCATTTTTGGCGGGTTTCTGGTCACTAGAGGAAAGAAGTAAAATATTTCCGTGCAACAAAAGAATTGTGAGGGTTTTTTTTTTCCTAAGAAAATACTGAATAAGAAATAAAATTCATCTTCTTTCAGTGATGTATTCTCTGGGAGTTGCAGAAAAATACAAGGATTCTGTCCAAAGCTTGCAACAGTGATGGCTGTTGGTATAAAATCCTGGTTAGGGACATCCTTATGATAAAATATAAATATCAGTGTAGTATAAATATCAGTCAAACTCCTACTCAATATACAGTTCCCAGGGGTAAAAATGTGTTTTTGCCAAGAGAATTTGTACCAAATGTCAGTACACTGACATACCCATCCTGGCAAACCCACTCCCATGTGGACTAGACCTGACCCCAGAACAGCAAGTAGGTGTTTACCCGCTTATACAGCTTTACAATCAGGAGGAGAAAGTGAAATAACTCATCTGAATTGGAAATGTAGCGGTTAGCCTGAAGGAGGGAAAAAAGAAGCATGTGGTGAAGCAGCTCCTCCGGGCTGGGGAGGAGGGGATGGGTGCTGGGAAGCTGAGACCATCCCGTTTGTTCAGCCACCTTTCACACCAGGTGCTTGGCATTTGTATACTCTCAAAAGTACCTTTTCAGGCTAAGGCTCCGTTCAGAGGCTGTTGAAGTAAATAAGCCTCTCAAAACTTCTGCATTTATGATTTATGAGGGCAGTTAAGCCCTTGTACAAAATTAAAGGCTGTATGAGAGAATCTGGAAAGAGGCAGGACCAATGAACTAAGTTTATGATTAAGTGTCAGAAACCTCCTGAAGCCTAATTCCGCTTCTGAATTAATGTGCCACTTGACCTTGGGCAAGTTTTTTACCTTATTAAAGTTTCTTTCATCTGCTGATAAAATTTGTAACACTAAATATGACAAAGAATGACGACACATTCAATTCTATGTTTAAACTATTTAAAAAATCAAGACCACTTTTTATGTATACCATGTAGGTACTTCAACTCAGTTCTTTATGTAGATTTGAAGGGACTAAACCAGTTGCAGTACCACACTATAATAAATTAGACCAAGACGGCAACTTGGAACTCCTTTTGGTTACCTGACATCTTATCAATCAAGTGAAAATACCACAAACTTATTCATTTACCAGCTGGAAGGATTAATGTGGGAACAGAATTGTCTTCATCCATTAAATCAGATTGGAGTTTGTCTGTAGGGTCTGAAAACTCTGTGGTCACTGCTTCCATTCCTGGTTTTAGGAAGCTGGAACAATTGAGATTAATTAACCACACTTTTCCCTTAAAAACTTCCTTTGAGGAGAGATCCTTGGAAATTAACTAAATGGAGAAAGGTTGCTGAAGATGCATGTTTTTTCCATGAGCGATTGAGACTGGAAGCCACACACGGGGAAGGCTCTCCAGCAGGCCAGGGCTTGGCTTAGGAACTCCTTTTTTTCCTTAGTCTCCCAGAGCAGAAACTGGTGATGAGCCGTGCCAGCCAGGTGCTAATTAATAGCTATAGGTTGAGCACCAGCCCACTTCTAGCCAGCTACTCGAGATGCTCGGGCTGTTCTGCTGAACTGCCAGCTGGTGCAAGAGATAACCCAGGCCCCGGGATTCAGCAATGGCCCGAGCTTCTCTCTCTCACTGCATACCTTCATGTGACAAACACAGTCGCTTGGGCTTCTCAGCTTTCTGGGTTTTCCCTTCATAGAAATAACCCGAGTACCTTAACCTCAACACTTGTAATACCTGTGTTGCTTTGTATTTGTTTCCCCAATTGTTTTGAACACCTCAAGGAGCTATTTCCCAGGGACAGGGAGGGTATGTGGGTCCCAGGAAAGAATAGTCAGCAGAAATATTACTCTGCGCCCTGTAGGGTTGGACCCTTACTCCGTCCCTCCTGCAAAGCTCAGCTCCTGCTGTGACCCTCCCTGCGATCCCTCTTCCCCCCTCTCCCCCTGACATGGGTGTTTAGCAGTGTACTCCTCCATCTTCGAGACCTTTTTGGTGAAGTCTCACTTTGATGACTGTCCAGGCATGATAAAAAATGGGACGTGCTTAAAACCGAGAGAAGAAAAATATTAAACAGAAGATCCTTTACGTTTTTCATTCAACGTGATTTTTTTAAAAACCTCGTCGAAAACATCCAGCAGTCAGTTGCATCAGAGCAGTTGTCCTTGAATCTTCTTTAAAACCCACGACCAACAAAGCCCTCTTTGGTCGTAAACTCCTGCTCCTGGCAGGAGGAAAATGATCGGTTATATAATCTATATTCTACTATTTAACAGCTACTAAATATAGTGCAGTTACACAGAACAATACAAAACATCACAATACGCGAAGCAGTGCCGAAGAGGAGAATGCTGCCGTTCTAGACAGACGCATTTTTAGTATTATGTTCCTCAGGAAGAGCATCAAATATTTTTCTGAGTGACCTAATTTTCTTTGTCTGATCAAATGTGCCAGATGCTTCCTTATTCAGAGTTGCCACTCCAAGTGAAAAACTGTTTTCTGGCAGCCACTTGAAATCTCGTCTTCAGTTTTCTGTTAGGGATTATTATACAATCATTGCCCGAACAGACTGAAAGCATATGGTAACTGGGCTGACATTATCTCTGCTATTTCAAAGTTCCCCAAGGATGTGTGGGCACGGTTACAGTCTCAGGTATAAGCCAACCTCCCTGGTGCGCTCAAAATGCCACCCAAACTCAGCAGTGACCAAGCAAACTGGGGATGGAGAGCTTTCCATTTTCCTCTCGGGGAAAAAAACCCTTTGTAGGTGTTTGCATTACTGGACTGGGACAAAATGATAAGGATGGTTCAGTGCCTTTTAAAGTGCAGTTCCAGGTAAAATTGTATCCTTTGCAACCTGGATGAAGCTTGAAAGGCTATATTTTGGTTATACGCATCCAGATTCCTACACATTTTATTTAATTCCTGCTGTACTGACAAACATTTCTTCTCTAATTTCTTGAGGACTATGAAAATGGCAAAGATTGATTTAGCTTTTCCCATTATTCCTGTTGCTGGTGACACTGAATCAATATTTGTAGGAATAAACAGCAAAAAGGCTGGGAGCAGACCACACGCATCCCAGCACATGCTTACACTTTTTTTGGGCACCCAAGGGGTGGAACCTGGAGCATGGTGATTCCTAGGGTGCTGTGGACCTTCTGGGCCCTTCTGGCACTCGGAGTGGGTGTCTGTACAGCTAAATAAGAGGGACATGGGCTGAGTGCAGGCACTGAACCCCTTCCTGGCCGTGCATGTTCCATCGGTGCTAGCTCGTTCCCTCGATCTGTTTTGTACCTCGTTAACTCTGCGAGGCAACGTGCAGCCAAGGAGAGAACCTCTGAGCCCTGTGGGGAGAGCCTACCACTTGATGAGGCCAGGCTTGATGAGGCTCTGAGTGATCTGATCTAGTTAAAGACGTCCCTGCTTACTGCAGGGGGGCTGGACTAGATGACCTTTAAAGGTCCCTTCCAACCCAACCCATTCTATGATTCTATGACGCTATTTTCTAGTACAAAGACAAGACCAACAAGGCAACAGACATCAGCTAAACAGGGCAATTAACCACTCAGCGTAGATGCTCAGCAAGTATCATCAGATTGCTGCTGACCAACAGGAAGACTACATTAACGTGTGCAGCTTGAATGAACTTGCGCATGCCTATGCATCAAAAGCCGGGAGGGAATTTTCATTTTATTGTTATTGCAATCATTTATTTTGTGTTACCTTGCCCCTGGAGGTCCCAGTCCCCCGTGGCTCAAGAGACAGCCATGAAGGCTATGTCTCCACTTCTGACCAAGAGAGGGCCAAGGGCAATGGGCAGTAGGACAGGGGCACATGGGAACCCTCAAGAGAGTTGGGGAGGGTGGAGGAGTCAAAACCTGGTGCTTTCTTATTCATAGTCATTTTGGGGAGCAGTCCTTGGGCTGACCTGTCCCCCAGGTGCAAGAGCTCAGCACCAGGCCAAGGAAGCAATCAAGTAGTGTCCATGACCGGTGGGAGTCCAGGCTTTCTTTTGGTTATCGTCACACACTGCCCCAGAGCCACGTCCCTGCACTTGCCGCCGAGAGGCACTTACCTACATGCATCTTTGGAGTAGTTTAACTAAAGGTGTCAATTTAAACCAGCATAGGCCAATCAGTAGAAATGTGGATGATCAATAAACAGTTAAAGACTTAAGCCTAGTTTATTTCTGCTTGGCTAAGTTGATTAGAAATTGATTTAAGATAAAAGAAAATGAGTTGCTTTTAAACTGTAGCATCTACATAGCCAATACACTCCTGTAAGAAAACCAGTAACAAGTTGTACATTGACAAAGCTGTCATGGAAATGGAAATTAGGCTTCCAAGCCATTTAGATTTTAGTTTCTTTAACTTATTCTTAACTATCAACTATTAGTAGTATCTACTGTCTCAACAAAACTAAGTGGATCAAAATCCTATCTCATTTTGCAAATTCTATGCCCAAATATAATTCAACATACATGTTTTTTTCCTTTCTGATTTAAATTAGCACCTATATACAGCTCAAGGAGCCCTGCAGAATTTTAAACAGGCAGTATTAAAATAAATAAATCTGTGAGATAATGCATTCTACAATATTCACAGCTGAGATTGCTCATTTTCTTCTAGACAGTCTGTAATTTTGCTGTAACTTAATCATGACCTAGACTGTAGTATGATTTCTTAACACATTGCTACAGGCAAGTTGTCCTATTCGCACCGCAAATGAAGAGAAAAACCTTACTAAAATACCAACAATCTGGAGCAGATATGCCAGTCTCAGTCAGAATTGACCAGGACCTAGGAGATGGACAGAGAAGGTACAGACAGAAATTGCAAAGCTGAGAAGCAGCGGCTGTGCTGGCTTTCACAAACTCTGTCCCGGGGCAGAAACCCTGTAAGTGCATTGATTTTGATTGCCTAGAAGCACACTAAAGGAGTTTTATTGATAACTCCTCCCAGCCTGTCAGGTATAATAGGAAAACCCCAATAAATGCTTCCCAGCTGTGAATTTGCCGTTCTGCTATGCCAAAGTCCTTGCCAGTGGAAACAGCTGGTTTCCACTTCTCCCCTCAAAGCCATTACCTGCTCTTGATATTCTGGAGCCCTGCTTGGTGTCTGAACCACCCTTCTTCAGAAACAAGCAAGCAAACAAAAAGAAGTAAGCTGCTCCCAAACGTCCCTGGTAGACATTGCTCCACAACTTAACAAAGTCATTTTCTTTCAAATTGTCAGTCATTTAAAAATGGCTGTCAAGGGTTATCCTGATTAGCCAGCTGTGCTGCAGAAGGCCTGTGCTATCCCAGCCTGCTCCCAGCTGCCTGTTACCCAAGATAACATTATCTATGTGGAAGTCTTAGCCAGACTTTCTGTAATTACTAGTGATTTGCAATGTTATTCTCCATCTAGTGTTTATCTGCACAGAGGACAACAGGGAGGTCTTGGAAGCCTTTTTGCCCAGCAAGTCTTCTCAGATCATTTATTTGTCCAAGTTCAAATCCCTAGGCAGTAGCTTGGTGTGATTTTTTTCCCTTGGTGTGTAAGATACAATTTTAAAGAGGAAGCTAGGAGAGATATGTATATAGGGCTCCTTCTCTCCTTGTTCACCCCAATTCTGTAGTGTTGGAAAGCTCACATCTTTGTTGTCCTACCCACTAAGTTTCCTGTCATATTTGTTAGACCTTCCCTGTAAAATGTAGTATCTTCTACCTCCTTTTTGCTGTGTGCTCTGCCCTGTGTTTCATCCCTACTACCTGCTCTTTCCAGCTCCCCTATCAGCTGTGAATCCTCTGTCATCAATAATCCACTACTTTAACTGGCTTACAGTTTCCTTCTCTCTCTCTGTCCCGGTCAGATGCCAGATTAGACCCAGCAGAAGCCTGTTACTATCCCTGTTGTATGTACTAATCTTCTTACAAGTATGGTCTGCTCTGTATTTAACCTCTTGTCCCTGCATAGCCAGGTGACACCGAGAGCTCCAGAAACATTATTTGCCTTTGCACGTTAATGAGTGAGGCACCCATTAGTAACACACAACTGCAATTTTGTATAATAGGTTTAGCTGAAATTGATGAAGCCACTAATCACAGGTGCATAGTTCAAGCTACCACTCTGTCTTTTCTTCTCCTGATGGGTATTGATGTTGTAGGGATTTGAGTTATTTGATATTGTGAAGCCAAAATTCATCAGGTGAGCAATTCCTTTGGAATCAGAGGGTTACTCTGTGTAACCGGGGCAGTAAGATTTGCCTCTGCGTCTGTGCTGTAGAGCTGCCTACAGCTGCGTTAGGAAGTGAGATAAATCTTTGATTTTGGATTTTCGTCCCCATGTGGATTACACTGTACATCTGGGGATGTGCCTGCTTGGTAAGAGAATGAGACCAGGAGCTGGGAGTCCTATCTTCTATTCCTGGCTCAGCCCCAATTCACTGCGTGACTGTGAGCAAATCACTTAAGCTGTCTCTGGGATAATAATCGACACAGCAATTCCAGGAGGCTTAATTTTTAAAGTGTCAACTCATATATTTTCTCCGATGTGCCTCGGGAGATGTTCCCTTTCCTTCACTGGGAGCGGGAGCAGGGCCTTAGTACTGACAGCAAGATTTGCAACCCCTGACCCCCTCTCCCCCAGTCTGCCATAACTATTTCATACAAAATGTTTAATAATAATGCCAGAAATGCTGTCCCAGAGCTCTGAAAGCCTCTTACCATCTCCGATTCCTAAAGTACAGTGTACAGGACCCTGTGTAATAGTTTTCTTTTCGCTACTTTCAGCATTAATTCTTCTTTCTTGTTATGCCAGCAGATGCATAAATCTGCTGCTGATGCTTTTTGACTTTGGTCTCACTGATTGCATGACTTAATTGTGGACCAAAAACGTCGGATTTTGTTTTTTACAGTGTGCTTGAAATCCTAAACTTTCAGAATTGCCTAGTAATGGGCTGTAGCTTTGTTGGGATAGGGGCTGAATTTTACATGTTCTTTGTTTGGGAAGGCCCATGTACTGCATGTCCATCTTCTGAAAATCCACTGTCTCGAAGTGGAAGTACAGGAAAGGCTAATCAGTTACCAATATCCAGCACAGAGGAGACTTCTGAATATTTTCACAGGGTTAGACAAATTCTAAGCAAGATACGTAACAGACCATCTCCTCTCATAAGGACAGTATCTCCTTCTAGTCGCGATGGCATCTAATCCTGGTGGCAACTACGGTAAAGCCACTTTTTTCATGGGTAAATAGTATTAGGAAAGTATTTGGTGTGTTTCTCTTACTGGAATTTAGCAGCTGGAGGCAAGTGAGGGAGTGAGAGCATAGACCAGCACAAGCCTCTGCAGTTCACAGCAGTGACCCGCTGGAGCGCTACTTGGAGGTTGCCCTTCCAAGCACCTGGAACAGGACAGACATCAACAAAGTCAGTGGAAAAGCAGTCGTTCAGACCTCATAAAGATTTGAGTCAGATCCCTAGCTTCAACGATGAAGACTTGTATTTATATAGTTTGCTACATCACAGTATGGTGTCTCAAAATGTCTGCTACCACTCATTTTTAAAGCATATGTGTAGTACATATAGTCTTGTCACAGCTGACACCTTTTTTTGATTTTGCTACATGAGAGTACTCTGTTGCTGATGAATCAAGCTGTTTCCAGGACTGGTTTACTTATGAATAATTTGGAGGAGGGAAGCAAAGTAAAAAGTCAACTGTTTTTCAATGAACTATCCCCATCCCTATCTTTTGAGCAATTCTTCTATCAGACACATTTTTTTTTAAATAGTCAATATAAATGTGATGCAACTAGCCATTCTTCTGAAGTCTTGTAGAGTAAAAAAACCCCACTTTACAGCTAAAACCCTTGGCTCAGGAAAGCATCCTTCATTAGGATAACATTTACCACATGCCATCTCCATCGGGTCCCAGCTGAAGGGCAGAAAAGATGTAATGATTTATCACACGCTGAGTTGGGATGAGCGACCAGAGGCCATCAAGCCCACCTCCCTGCCCCAAGGCAGTCCCAGCGACACCTCTGTCACTCCCGCCAGAACCAGATCGAGCCTGCTGGTACGGACTTCAATATGCTCATCTGCCGGAGATGTGCCTTGTAGGTAATTCATTCCCCTTCTGCCAATAGAGGTGTGCAGGACTCGCCTGCAAAGACATCGGCTTTAGCTATAGGAAGAATTACAGTTTCAATCGTTATGAAAAGGGAAGGAAAAACACCGCGGGTTATCAGGGCGCTAAATAATTCAGGCACGCGCTCCTCTCTCGTTGCGCAGAAGTTGTGTTAGCAGCAGTGAGCACAACATGCGCACTGCAGAAAGAGAAGGGGTGTGCTAGGCCAAATTCTGCCCTCAGAGGCATATGCACGCAATTTCCAATGACATCCGTGGGAATTGGGCGTGTGGATTGAGGGCACAATCTGGCCCTGTATTTTCAGCTGCTGTATTATGATCATGACATGCTAATTTCTAATTCCTTTAGCAAAAATAACACAGGAAGGCTTAAATATTAATGCTGCCAAATGTCAGAAACACCTCTGCAATATACTCTTGAGCAAATTTATGGAAAGAGATTTCAGGAACCATGGCCATGCTCATTATTGGAACCTGACATCCCCAACCAGTTAAAACTCTCCTTATCTTCATTGGGGTTTTGCCAAGCTAAAAACTGAATAAGGGCTGATGGATTTAGCTCCGTGGTAGCTGGTTTGGACATGGGTCTCCTGACAGCCATGGTCACAGCTTCTCACGTAGAGTGATGGATGCAAGAGCAGAGATGTCATTTTGGGTTTGCCGGGTGATAAACATCCAAAGTAGGTCCCCCATCTCCTCAAAAAAACATAAACAGAAGTCAACCAAATGCAAACCAATAGGTAAGAAGAAAAGTGCAGGTGGCGATTTCCTAGAGGAAGGAAAAAAGCGGGACATTAACCCCTCACTAGCCCCCAGCACCACACTCCTTGCTGCTGCCCACATTCGCAGGGAGATAAAGGAGCTACTGGAGTCAGATAGAGGAAAGGTGAAAACATCCACGGCTGCAAGCCCACCATGTGGGGCTGCCTTTGGCAAGTAACAGGCTGTGGGTCAGGGCTCCGACACCTGCATCCTACCCCTGCCAGCATGGGGGGGTCGAATCCCTCCTAAGGAGACATTCATCAGTCCTGCTCATGCCTGGACCTCCAGCAGCAGAGTTCACCCCGCTAAATGAGCTGCCTTTCCAGCCCAGCTGCAGGTGGACAGCCAGGTCCATGGGAGGGGAGAGGGGGGGGAAATGATGTACCTGAACCTGACACATCTCTGCAAGGAGTTACTCAGCTGGCACAAGCTCCCCATCACGGCACAGGGCTGGAGGGAAGATGGCAAAAAAGAAGCAGCTTCTTCCTGGAGGGGCCGAGATGGGTTGCAGAGGCTGCCCCACCACACAGTTACTGTCCATTTAACCTTCTACTGGTGGGAAGGGTCTCCGCGGTCCTCAGCCCTCTTTGCTGCTCGAGGTTTTGGTATCGCTGGAGGAACGCTCCCCTCTCCTCTGCCTTCTGCAGTCTTCATCAGGCCCTCTGGTGGGGCTCCTGGGATCCGTAGTTGTCAGGGAAGATGGAATAGAATAAAAATGAAGAAATAACTTAATTATATTGAAAGTGCTGCTGTAGAGGCAGAAAACTCTGTGGACTATGGCAAAGCTGGCTGCTTTGCACGCGGTTGGAGAGGGGGCAATAAACCAGCGGCCTCAGAAGAAGCACAGAGGGGGTGAAAAAAAGGGGTTTAAAGGGAAAAACCTGGGGCAGCGAACCCCCATTTCTGGTTCTGAGCCTCCTGAGTCCCGCCTGCGAGCTGCCCTTCACCGGGGGACTCGGAGGGGCAGGGATGGCACAGCCGGGCGGCCGTGGGCTGCCCGCATCCCCCAGCGCCGGCACCGACTCCAGCGTGTCCTCGTTTCGCTCCCAACGTTTCATTTCCTGACGGCAGCGAGCCGCTGGCGGCAGAGCGTGTCCGGAGGCCGGCTGGGGTGGCAGGAGCCCTCCGCCGTGGGCGCCGTGCCTGCGCAGGCACCCCGAGCCTGCCATCGTCCTCCAGAAACACACAGCCTGTCACAACGCGTTGCTTAATGCTAAACTGCCCGTTATAAATAAACATGGTCCTAATAATAGTTTGCCTGACCTAACTCACTGTAGGAAACAGCCTCAGAAATAAAAGGGGATGACTTTCAAACGCGAGAGTTATAATTCTACATAAATAAAAAATGAAAAGGGCAGCGCAGGACAGGCTAGGGGAAAATCGTATCGCAGGGAGTTGAAGTCGCAATCCCAGGGTGTTAATGGGCTTGCCTGGCTGCGAAATCTGATGCTGTCTCCCCCTGTAAGCTCGCTGGAGTTTGACGGATGGATGTGGAGAAATATTACTTGAATTGTCAGATAACTGTTAGTCACCCAGATTAAAAACAAATTCCATTGACATTGTGTCATACCTTGGGAGCCCAAAACAGATATTGATGTTTTCATCTTGTTGCAGGGAGGAGGGAGATGGGAGTGGGTAAAGTAAGAAATCAAAATCGCCCAGATAGAGCGAGTCTTTGGGCTTTGTTTGAAAAATGACACCACAGCACAGTGCACCAAGCTGAGGATGAGAGATAACGCAATCCAGCCTCTCTCTCTCACTCTCAAATGAAGGGGAGACAAAGACAGCACAAACATAAAAACCCAGAACTTCTAAAGCCTCTACAGAATTGTAAGCACAAGCGTAGGAACCAGATTCATTCAGTGGGTGCCACAAGATTCAACCTTCAAAACCCCCTGACACTAGTGGGATGTGGAGGGCAGAAACTCAGCCCCCCACATCCTGGGGGTGACAAGGTGCTTTTACTCACCTTTGGGGGGGTGAAGCAGAGGGAGATGCAGCGCCTGTGCACCGGCACATGGAGCAGGAGGAGCAGGAAGGAGCTGGACTTGCTCAGCCTGCAGGAGAGATGGTTTCAAGGGGACCTAACAGCCTGCCAGCATCTAGGAGGGGCCATCAAGAAGATGGAGGCAGGATCTTCACAGCGTCGCACGGCGAGAGGGTGAGAAACAACATGAATAAGTTGAAAAAAGAGAGGTTCTGATTGAATATAAGGAGAAGATGTTGCCCATGAGGACAGCCAGGCAGTGGAACTGGTTGCTCCAAGAGGCTGTGCGGTCTCCTTGCGTGGAGGTTTTCAAAACAAAGCCCTGAGCAGCCTGGTCTGACCTCAAAGCTGGCCCTGCTTTGAGCAGGAGATTGGACTGTAGACTTCCTGAAGTCCCTTCCAACCTGAATTGTCCTATTATACCTGTGATAACTTCACAAGCTGTTTCTGCTCTGTTGACCTCATGGTGGTTATGCTGAAGTACATCTGCTGAGGATCTGGTCTTAAGTTTGTAGGCAACTGTCCCAGAATCAACAATAAAATGAGATTGTGTTTTGCATGCATAATAATTCATTCAGGTGGTATGAAGAGGTCGTGGAAGCCCTCTTTATGGTATATTTCTACCAGTGATAAACCAATAAAATACACTGTATGCATCTTGAAGCAACAGAGAGATTTGAAAGGATCTTGTCTTTGGTCAGTGTTATGTGTACATAGTAATGTTCTGGGAGAGGGACTAAACCTTTCTTGACATAGAATTTGGCACTAAAAATTGAACATGCATGTACGTGTATGTATGTGTGGTACATATCCATGTGCAGTGTACATACATTGTATATGTAGATACAGATAACATGCATATAAATGCACTTTCTACACCACCTACAAAATAGGTTGTACTGCCATTATTGGCTTTGCAAAATCAAGCACTCAAAAATTAGATAATGCCTGGTCAATCTCCGTATGTCTCTCTTAAAAGTGGTATGACAATGTTGTGTACTAAAAGTCATTGGGCTATACCAAATATGACATAGCGATACAAATGTTCGCATACCTTTTCTGTTTTTTCCCCCATAGATCACAAAGTATCTGAGCAGGCACCATTTGCTCAGTTAATCAGAAGCTATTCTGAACCCTTATTTTCTCCTTGTTTTGTGGGTACCTCCTTTTCTTATTCAGTCACAGTTTTTCAAACTCCATTCTGAAGTTTGTAATGCTGATCTGTTTGTGATACTCTGTGATGATCTACATATAGTCTACCTAGCGCTAGTAAGTTAATAGGCACAGTATCCTAGTGAAGTGATCACTGACACAAGACACACCAACAAACACACAGAGAGGTTACAGTGGCAAGCAACTAATTTGAGGGGGGCTCAGTTTCTTTAGCAAAGCCCCATGACTTTGGTGCCACCAGACGATGCTAGTGCTCAGCATAGGTGAGACCTCAGAGTCCCAAGTCAGGGACTTGGTGACCACCCAGAGGGGACTTGTTCAACTTCTCTGGCTTTCAGCAGGCTCTCCAAGGAGGCAGGGACAGAATCCCTGTCGCAGGCAGTATGTGGCTGTCTCACTGACAGCCTTCTTCACCGTATACCCTCCAGCAACCAAGAGGGAGGTGACATCCTGTACACCACTGACTCGTCCCTGCAGTGGGTTAAATGTGCGCTGAATGAAGCAGGGCCTGGGTAAAATGAACAGTGGCTGATCACATAATTAAAAACTTTATTGCCACACATACTTTCAAAGAGTCCAAATTAAGTTTGTGCAGGCGACCTTAGTTCCGGTGCTAACTTTTGGTTGCTTGGTGCAGAATCTTACTAATATCCTTTATGTACAGCGCATGTTGGTGTGTGCTTTTAATTTCCTAAGTTTATAAAAAAGTCAAAAGAGGAAGACTGAAATTCCATCCTGGGACATCATATTGATTACAACATGGTTTGTCACCGCAGTTTGAACCGATACCCCACACGGACGCTCATCATTTGAGATGGTAGAGAAAAAGATAGCAGGAGTGACCTGTCATCTAAACCAGGCCCTCATTCACAGATTCACTATATCCTTGGGGAAAGAATGACTTGTTGTTATCCAGTTACCTGAAATCACATTTAACTCAAACCAGGTTAAGCTAAAAGTCAAATACAGTCATTTATTCATAGCATCCGAAATGGGCAACGCAGTTCCAGAGGAATATAGATGGGTGAAATGAAATAGGAAGGTACGTGGCTGAATTGGGTAGGCATCCCTCAGCCACCAGACCTGGAAGTTCAGGTGGGGCTCCAGGCGTTGTGCATGGAACCCCAGGGTGCATCTGCTGGGATGCCCCTGAGGGATCTCACTCAGGGGGCAGAGCTTCTCTGGAGCACCCCACCAGAGAGCAGCTCCAAGCACCTGCCTTCCCTGTTTTCACCTCAGATCACCTCTCCTTCATGATCAGCTCTCCTCTCTCTCACAGTCACATTAGCTTTGGCGTTCAGGCTTCACTTTCAGCTCTTCCAGGGGTCCAGACAGGTTTCATCTGTCATCCTGAAGCTCACACTATTCCTTCCTTTACCGGCAGGCATTCTGGCCACTCTCTTAAGTAAAATAACAGGGTTTTTTTTCCCTTCTTAGATGTGGAAATGCCTCTCTGTTGCATGAGAATCACCTCCTGCATTTAACCGGCTAGTGAACAACTCTGCTTCAGCAGAGTCCCCCTCACTGGCCAGTCGATTGGCGTTTCTCTGGCTCTTATAGCGCTGTACGAGGATCACACGACACAAACCTCCAAAGCAGATAACTGCACGCAGCTCACTCCAGGCTCTTGCCTGAGATCAGACACAAACAGTAGTTAATCTTGTTGGGATACTGACAGGTTTCTTTGTGTTAGGCTGGGATGACTACGGTGCAATGCAGGGCTTGATTGTCTCGCTAGGCTCCGCCAGTGCCGGGGAAGGGTGACAAGAATACACAAAGTCTCTCAGTTGAGAAGAGAACAGCAAAGGCTTTTCTTGAGGTGGAATTCAGGTGGCTGTCTCATGCTATCAAGCAGCCAAGAGACAGCCAAAAACACAAAGGCTGGCAGGCAAGTCCAAAAGAGAAAAATACAGTAGGATTGAAAATGGAATAACTTGTTAAATAATTGAATAGTTCTATTAAATTAGGTGGAAAAATTTGTTGTA
The DNA here is from genome assembly GCA_013398915.1 of Dromas ardeola. Taxonomy (NCBI): domain Eukaryota; kingdom Metazoa; phylum Chordata; class Aves; order Charadriiformes; family Dromadidae; genus Dromas; species Dromas ardeola. Next base: position 33,297 of record VYZM01005634.1, on the reverse strand, counting down.
AACATTTATCTTTCATGTTACCAAAGACAATAGTTCTCATTTTCTGTTAGGGCACAAGGCAAACATCAGTGGAAGCACTATAACATACCACGTACAACTTCAGCTACGATGCAAAGCCCAACAAATTCAAAACTGTTATGCGACTCAAATGTGTGTACTCGAAATGTCTGCCTACACCATGACAACTGCTTTTTCAGGCTAACTCTCTAGCCTCCTTTTTGTCTTGGCTTCTTGTTGGAACTGGGCTGAAAATAAAAAGGCAGGCAGCCTACCTTGCCAGATAGTCTTAACTAATTAACGTAGTGAACAGAGTAATTTGGCCTTGCTTTCTTCTCGGAACGAATCTGCAGCATCCCCATAAAGGCTCTGCATTGCTGAAACTAATCAGACCTCAAGAAGTTTGGCATCCATTAGTCCCTTTGAAGTCTCACAGAGGCCCAGGCAATTATCATACAATAGATTTGGCAAGAGAAGTCACTCATGTACATCTGGTGCATGTCACATATCTCATCTTTTTTGCAGGAACCAGCCTGAAACCTTCTACTCTGTAAATGGGCGTGAGTTTTCTGCCATCAACAGTATCAGGGTGACGTTTCTGTTTAAGCACGGAGTCATCACGCTTAACTCATGGTGTCTGAATGATTTAAGATGGAGCTATTCGCTCGGGGCTCTTTTTATAATCAGTGGCAAGATGCTGGCACTCCCCCAGGGCAGTTGGTGCTGACCTTGCGTTAGACCCTAACATAAGGATGAGATGAAGTGCCCTCTGCAGGTACCTGCCTCTGTCCTTTGACTATAAAGGGAGTTTGGGTGACTAAGTCAAACTTAGAGGTTTGACTTTCAGATGCCTGAGTTACAACAGATGTATCCTGCCTAGACAGGGTACGACTGGAATGAAACATATAAAATATGTTGGAAGCTTAATAAAATTTATTGCGTTTCCACATTTGGAGCTTAAAAAGCTGCAATGGTGTGTGTCTCCCTCCCCCGGTCGCAATTCCTCTTGAGGTAACGCAGCTCTTTCTTTTCCATGTTTACATATCTTGTCATTCTATATTCAGGGACGAACACGTTGGGTTTCTTCCACAGTTAGAAGAATTTATGAAAAATAAGCATATTTTTCCTTGTAGCCAAAGTAAAATGGGCTTTTGGAAAAAAAATGCCTCACTGCTGGCAAATTCACTTTCTCTCCAGGAATTTTGAGGATCATGTTCCATTTTAGATAGAGATGGATTGGTCAATCAGGGAACAATGCAGTATATCCCTGCTCTGGTGAGACCCCACCTGGAGTACTGTGTCCAGCTCTGGAGTCTCCAGCACAAGAAGGACATGGACCTGTTGGAGCAAGTCCAGAGGAGGGCCACAAAGATGATCAGAGGGCTGGAGCACCTCTCCTGTGAGGACAGGTTGAGAGAGTTGGGGTTGTTCAGCCTGGAGAAGAGAAGGCTCCAGGGAGACCTTATAGCGGCCTTCCAGTACCTGAAGGGGGCCTATGAGAAAGCTGGGGAGGGGCTGTTTGCAAGGGCATGTAGAGACAGGACGAGGGGCAATGGTTTTAAACTAGAGCAGGGTAGGTTTAGATTAGACATCAGGAAGAAGTTCTTTACAATGAGGGTGGTGAGACCCTGGAACAGGTTGCCCAGAGAGGTGGTGGAGGCCCCATCCCTGGAGACGTTCGAGGCCAGGCTTGATGAGGCTCTGAGCAACCTGGTCTAGTTGAAGATGTCCCTGCTTACTGCAGGGGGGTTGGACAAGACGGCCTTAAAAGTCCCTTCCAATCCAATGCATTCTATGATTCTATGATTCTATGTTCTTTACTGTACCATTGATATAAATATTAACTGTCACATCATACATTCTAAATACTGACTGTAACAATAAGCAAATATTGCCCGAGGGACATAGGAGAGGCCTTGGGATATGATGAAACTTTCTAAGTAAAAAATTGAGGACAAATGTTAATAATCTCCAAATTACTATTATTTTTGTACCTCTGGCAATATGTTATCCAGCTGTAGCTGAAGAAAACAGTCATTTCTTTTTATTAAACAGCATGATTTTTAAATATGAGTATTATAAATCTTGTTTGAAGAGTTCTCTAGAAGAAAAAAAATTTTGAGACGCTCTGGGGCATTTTTGAGCTATGTTGTTTTTAAGCCAGACAATAACATGGTTTTATAACTGGTCACATGAGCCTGGTTCGGCTGGGGGAGAAATGCAGGCGTGCAGTAGATGTGCGGGCACTGACCATGGGTAGCTTTAGGCAGGAGCGCAGCTCCGCGTGTGGCAATGTGACAGCGAAAGGAGCGAGGCAGCGCAGGGATGGAGAGAGGTGAAATGGTGCTGTTTCCATCCCACCACCAGCGCCCTCCCCGTCACAGAAAGCTGCCCCCTCCATGTCTTGCTGCACCTTCTGGATTGCAAGGCCCACTTCCCTGTTCAGGAATGACTGGCACTGGCATCTCTTCCATGCATCCATGGATTAGCTACATTCATAAACGTTCCCGTATCGTTAACAAAGTATGCACTTGGCAGTCCCTAGAAATAACAGCGACCTCACAGGAAAGAAGAATTATAACCACTTTCAGGGTTTTAAAAATAGGCTTACAATCAAAGTTTGATGGAACAGAAGTCCTGTAACGACCAGCCAAAGAGGAAACCATTCCCCACAATTCAGAAATCATTAATTCAACCAAGAGTAAGGATAGCACCATCTTCCTTCATTATCCCCTAATTTAATTGTCACAGATTAAAGCTTGGCAAATCTGGGCACAGATTCCTGTTGTCAGACTTCAAAGAGAGCTCCTGAAGTCTTCTGCCAGAATCAATGATCATCGCTATATTCTTTTCTCACGCAGCATCTGTATCTTCCCTAACATTAATGATCGTTATTTTTGCATGCTTCTGAACGGACTAAAAAATACACTCTTGAATCACATTTCCCATGTGAGGGGAAAAATGAGCCCTTCTACATTTGTTATTCTCCTCTAACAAGGATTAAACCATGGTGTGGATACTAATGAGTGACTTGCAGTTGCCGGCCTCTCACTTTAGTTCAGTTCTCCAGAATATTGAAGATGAAATTTCTCAACATGCTCTATGGATTAAATGTTTCAGACCTGTTCTTATAACAAATAATCAAGCTGTCGAGACTACTTCCCATGCAGACCTCTTGGGTCACTGTTGCCAAGGAGTAATTTTCTTTAAAGTAGACTCACTTGTCCATTTTATGAAAAAGGAAAACAGAAATAGTAGGTTTCAAGGAACTTGGTGGGAATGATGCACATTAATTTCACATCAATTTGCCTCCTCTATGTGCTTTTTTCAATATGCATCGTAATTGCTAATTACAAAGAGAATTAGGCTCCAGAGATGAATTAAGGTAGCAAATACCTGGAAGAATTTATGACGGAGCTATAACTGATGATAACCTTGCTTCTCAAAGTATGTCCATTTTTGTTCTCATAACTACACAATAGTGAAAAGTCAATTACTACCCTATTATCATTGTCAAGGAGAGGTCACACAGACAATTTTCCTGTGTGTATATGCATGTGTGAATTGGCATCAGAGAAATACAAGATAAATTAATATCCTGACTCTTTACTGCCCTGTTGATATTCCTCTCAGTACTGCAGCAAAGATCATGCATCTTCATTCCTTTTCCATCCACTACAACTTTATTTATGGGGCTACAGTGCAAAATGCTCAAGGCTGACTGTAGGAAGATGCTACAAACTAAGAGATGTGGTGCATACACCTTTCCAAATAACCAACTTCCAAACTAGCATTTGGTTAGTTAAAGAATCCAGTCATTCAACGTGAATTAACCAAAAGGATACATTGGATACAGGTCATTCGTTTCTCACCATTCTGCTCACTAAGTGGGGAGAAGGCAATTATAAAAAACTAATATAGAGAAATGTAACAACTGGTACCAGTTGTTCTCATTAGATCACTGTCTTTTTGGGATCCAAACATCAAGACAACCAAATCTCACTTCTTCAGCAATTAGCCAACAGAAGCTAGGAAACTCATCAAAAAACTTTTTACATTTTCCAGGAGGACTTCTATAACAGCAACAGTGAAACTGGAGGAATTGTTGGTGGATGAGAAGCTCAACATGAGCCGGCAATGCACGCTTGCAGCCCAGAAAGCCAACTGCATCCTGGGCTGCATCAATAGAAGCGTGCCCAGCAGGTTGAGGGAGGTGACTTTGTTCCTCTACACCGCTCTTGTGAGACCCCACCTGGAGTACTGCATCCAGCTCTGGAGCCCCCAGCACAAGAAGGACATGGACTTGTTGGATTTGGTACAGAGGAGGGCCACAAAGATGATCAGAGGGGTGTAGCACCTCTCCTATTAAGACAGGCTGAGAGAGTTGGGGTTGTTCACCCTGGAGAAGAGAAGGCTCCAGGGAGACCTTATAGCAGCCTTCCAGTACCTGAAAGCGGCCTACAGTAGAGATGGGAAGGTACTCTTTATCAGGGCATGTAGTGACAGGACAAGGGGTAATGGTTTTAAACTGAAAGAGGGGAGATTTAGGTTAGATATTGGGAAGAAATTCTTTACTGTGAGGGTGGCGAGACACTGGAACAGGTTGCCCAGAGAAGTTGTGGATGTCCCCATCCCTGGAAATGTTCAAGGCCAGGCTGGCTGGGGCTTTGAGCAGCCTGGTCTAGTGAGAGGTGTCCCTGCCCATGCCAGAGGAGTTGGACCTGGATGATCTTTAAGGTCCCTTCCAACCCAAACCATTCTATGACTCTATGAAATCTGCCACCATGCTCCCATCAGAACAGAGATTGTTGGGCTTCCTTAAGGTCCTGTTTTCTGGGAAAAATGATTCCTCAGGAGGAAATCAGGAGATCACAAGACCAGATTATCTGCCCTCCAGAGGCTGCCAGAGTGAGTTTGCCTTTGGGGCATGGTCAAAGGACAACTGAGGTCAGATATGGTGGGGCAGGCATCCCTGGAAACTCTCTGGGAGGCACTGTTCTGGTATAAAGCCATGCCATTTCCCCTCAGAGCTTGCTGAAAGCTAGAAAGACTTTTGTTATAAGATGATTTCATGAGTTGTTTTTTTCTTGTTTCAAACCCTTTGGTCCATTTTCGAAGAAAGGACTTGGGACCAAACTATAATTCAGCTTCCATTTGCTCTCCCCGGGAAAGTTATCTCCCTGCTGGTTTATGACTTCTTAACAACTCGTTTGCAAGGCACAAGATGCTGTTAAAGTTCAGCCGACCCGTGACTTTGTCATAAACTTACAGAGGTGCTGACAGGGAGGCAGGGCTGTTGGGGCAGAAGCATTTGGGTAGAGCCCACCTGTCAAAGGGGAAACATGCTGATTAATTCGTCATTAACTTGAGGAGCCCAGTACCACAGACTACTGCAGGCACTGGGAACCTGGCATGATGCAAAACCAGCAGCAAATATAAACATGCATATTTCAAAAGGGATTTAAAGAACGTGTAGACAATGCAAATGTCTGCAGTGAAATGAGAAATTTTCCTATACAAGGAACAGCAACCCTCAAAGTTTATCATATAAGATAAACACTCATGCCCTGGAGTTAAAGAGTTTCCCTATGGTAGGCCTTCCCATAGTGGTCTATTATGTGGCTGCTTATCCTTCTGAGGCTCAGTTTACCATCAACGTGATCCTCTGTCATTTTTATATAAGAACAAGCAATAATGCACAGATTTCATATGCTCCCAACAGAAGCAGTCATTAACCTCATGATCCACCTTCTTTAGTTCTCATTCTTCCTCAGGTGTTCATGGCTTTGCAAGAAACAGATGAAAATTAATAACAAACTCATAATGAGATTGCAAACATAAATTAAAAATCCTTACAGCCGGAGAGAATGTTTGGAAGCGTTAAAAAAGCTGGGTAATGGTAAGAAAAGAAACCAACAGGTCTTTCCGGTGTCTCAGCTTCTAAAGTCCACCTCACAATTTTTAGCCTGATCTACACTTTCTACAAGTAAATACAGTCACTTGCATTTTATCACCAAAATAGACATATTCAGAGATGACAGGAAGTCTGAGTACGGTTCAGTTAGATAAGGCAGTCAGTCAAGGCCATGGGAAACCAGATATTCACCAGAATGACTCATAAAACTGCTTGATAAGGTAGGAAGCACAAATAACCTACTCCGGTAACCCACAGCAGCTGAACAGGATCTCTGCCCTCAGCTCAAAATGATCACAATTGAAATACTTGTTTGTAAGAAAAAAGTGTGTTTTTAAAATTAGGAGACTCCGGAGAGAGGATTCTTTCAGCAAATTCTGCAGGAAAAAAATGCAAGAAAAATTACAGATCCCTTTTTTCAAAAGCTTTCGTACTTTCCCACTGCTGTCTGTTGTGTGAGACCAAGCAGCTGGTTACCTCAAATCCAGTATTCGGCCCTACAGAAGAGTATATTGTAAGAGCTGCCTCATTCCTTGCCTGAGCACAGTTTATTAGCTAAGACTATTTTCAAACATAGGTATGAGCATTGCCCTTAGGGCTGAGTTGTGCTCAAGGTTCTTGGGAAGAAAAAAAAAAAGGCTGGCACAGGCTGGAGCCATTGCATGGGATGTCTCAGGAAACAAACTGTGGGCACTGCAAGAGGTGATTTCTCTCTGTGGCTCCCTGGCTTTCCTCCCCAGCCGTCTACTTCGTAGTTTACTGGCCCCTTCATAGCTCAGACCAATGGATGTATTTGTGGGGATCATTCCCCACCTACCAATACTGGGATGTGCCGGAAGACACTTGATATCTGTTACTTTATGCAAGCATAACAGGGAGGAAATGACCTAAGCTTGTGCCATCACAGGGAGCAGTTAAACTTTAAATATCAGTGGAAAGAGTAAGAAAATTATATGCTCCAGTGTTGCTTAGTTATGGACTTACTGGAAAGAGCAGAGGGCTCAGACCTTCATGATGCTGAAGGTCTCCTCTGAGAAGCTGAGAGCCCTTGACTTCCCCTGCTTGACTGCTCCCAGCTCATCAGCGGAGTGATTAGTGCAGCACCTGTCTGAGCTCTGAGCCATATTATGGGAATAGTTGCCGGGAAAAGTTTTCTGCTCCTGTGGCTATCATAAGGCCAAGTATATTCTGCCAACGGACAGAGAGGATTTATCTCTGGGCAATCAGGAATACTCATGTTGGACTGTAGCCTTCGTCCACCGGGATTTTTACACACAGTGAGTGCTGTTCAGGGACAAGAAGTTGCATCAACACACAGAGTAAAAGCTCCCCCAGGCTGGCCCTGGGACAGCCCCATCTGCTCTTGCAAAGGCTCACGAGGAAGGGGCTGTCACGGAGCAAAGGACAGGCTCAGGAGGACAAGAGGTGCATTTCACCTGCCGTGCTGCATGTTCACGTGAGCTGGCAGCAAGTAACGTTCCTGCCCATTCTGCGGTGGCTGGCTGGGGCAAAAAATGTATAATGCGGCACTTCACTGAACTACTTGATGGCCGCTGCGCTACGCCTTGTCAATGAGGGCGTTTGCAATTAGGATTCTAGTGACATCATTTCAGTTTTGGGATCTGAGCCGGCTTCCCCTTCAGTTAATAATGCACTGCCCATTGACTTCAGTGGCTGCAATATCACACTCCCGACAATACAGTTATTACACAAAAGATCTTCGACAAGAAAGTAGGCAGGTAACAGCTTTTCTTTCTGGATAATCACTGCAGTTAGTAAGGAGATGAAAACCAATTTAGTAAACTTTTCTCTCTGTATTAGTTTTTTTTCTTTTTTCTTTTTTTTGCAAGCACAAGTGGAATCTCCAGGTCATGGTGATCTCCAAGGAAACAAACAACTTCCTTCATAAGAAAAGGTGCAGATTTACAGAATGAGTGTGGTTTGACTTCCTGGCTAGCACAGCGCCTGCCAGACCTACATTGGATGAGGTTGCAAACCCGCCTTCAATGTCTTTTCCAGAGTCCTTCAGGCACTCTTTGTAAGTGGTTCCAGTTGTTGTCTAGATCTGAGGCTGAACAAAGTCATGGGTCGCAACCCCAGGTGCTGGAGGGGGTGATTCCTGCTCTCTGAGGACCAATTACCTCCTCTCTCCTGCCCAGCACTGCCTGCTGCAGGACTAGAGGACTACCAGGTGAAGGTGACGTTCAATGCTGGCTGCTAAGAGGTGGTGGAGAGGGAGGGAATTCACATCATCGAAAACTTTTGCTCTTTTTTTTCCTGTGGCACCTCTTTGGAGAGGCTTGCATTAGGGAGTTGAATAAACCTATCCTGAGCAGCCCCTTGTGCAGTCATGAGCTAGAATGGCCTTTTTTATCGAAACAGTTATTTCCGACCCAGAAAGAGGAGCAATTTCTGCTGCAGCATATCCCGATGAGCTCACTCTGCTTCCTTAAATCTGTTTTTCTGGGTAGAGCCCTGTGGGAAGTTCCACAGCCTCAGCTCTGCAGTTTTATTACAGCTCAGTCAAAACGCTGTGGTGCCAAATCTCTTACATTTTTCCTAATTGTTAAAGGAAATATCTTAATTGTGTAGAAGAACGTGCAAGTGTAACATATGACTTATTATCGAGAACCCGATTTTTTTATGCATCGTAAAACTCCATCTGTCCCGTCATCTGGAGTTGGATACTACTCCTCTATCACACAAACGCAGATCAAGAATAATATGTTTTAAATATCCACTGTATTAACCAAACCAGGGACTGATTTTATTTAACAGAAAGTATTGGTATAGCAGAGTCATTGCTGTGCTGTGAGTATTAATGAGGGCATTGCATAGGAGTTTCTGTCCCTGACATCAGGTAACTCAATCCCTAAATTCATGAAACTGTGGCCCGTTCTTATGGGTGGCATAAGCAGCTCGGTCCACAGGACTTTTTGCTACCTTTGGAGAGAAAATGGCTTGTTTTTCCCTGTCCACTGCTGATAAGGAAAGGGTGTCAGCACACAAGGCAGCTCTAGTCTACAATGGCAGAACTTGTTTTCGCCAGCTCAAGGTTTTCTGACCTAATAAGCACCGTGACTTTATGGTGGGTGGAAGGAGTGCTCTGCGAAGGGGCAGCCTGTCCTCTCCTCGCCGGTGGAGCATTTCAGGTCCACACAGCTCCCGCCTCAGCTCTGCTCGCTTCACGCAGCCGGAACATGGACCTGGTCCTTATTCAGGTGCATTAAAGACCACGGTGACTTCTAATGTTACACTTTTAGCGACGTAAACTCGTTTATTACACAGAGATTTTGATCGGTCATTAAGGGTTAGAATGACTTAGATAAGCAAAGGAATAAAGTGTATGCTGGATAATTTAGGCTCTGACTCAGCAAAACTGTGTAACTTTGCTCATCTCTGTTCACAGTGAAGGCCTAAAGACAAGCACGTGCTTAAATGCTGCACGGAACAGCTGTGTTCTTAGTCACGCACATTGTATGGATTAAGTCTTTCTTAAGGAGAGGGAGGCAAAACAAAACTCATCACTGAAAACTTGGCCTCTCCTGTTCTTTCCAGCAAACTTGTGGTGTGGTGATGAGTGTGAGATAGCCAGAAGCATCTGCAGGAGACAAAGAGGATGATAACAGTGGCCCTTGAAGAAATAAGAAGCATTTACCTTGTTAATTTTTTTTTCATCCAATATAAATCTCTAGATTAAAGCACTCGTGTTAAACAAAAGTGTTTATTCCTAGATCTGATCATCTCTCATAGAATTCAGAAAATTTTTTTTCAAGATTGTGATCAATAACGTTAGAAAATAATTTAATTAGGAACTAGTTTAATGGATATTTTCCATTCATTTTATATGGAGCAGATTCAGCTTTATGGTAATGAAACCAGCAATAGAGATCTCTGAGAAGACCTATGGGATAACAACAGTACTAAGTACAACTATATATTATATAAATCTTAAGATTTTTAAAAGGAGTCTTCATGGGCAGAGTAAGATGTACTTTGATAGTCCAACAGCAAAATATAAAAGAAAAAACCAACAACCCTTATTTTTATTAGGACTGCCACAAAAATAGCCAAAATAGTGTCCCCTCGAGGGACTTCTGCTGGAGGAAGAGGCCAGGCCCACATTTTCTAGCAAACCCTGCCGCTTACGAGGGCTCTGCTCCCTTCCCCAGTTCCCCCCAGCCTGAGGAGTTTGAGTGTGAGTCTCCCACTGGAGGCAGACCAAGACTTTCTGTCGAGGCAGGAAACCCCACGTAGGTTGTGCATTCTGCTGCCTGCAGCCTGGAACACCCTTAGGCTGCAAAGAAAACAAGCGTGAGTGCATAATCCAGTCCCTCAACTGTTTTCAGTGCGTGGAAGACATGACCAGGGCTACTTTAGGACAGGCATGGGGAGGGGGAAGGGGGGATCTCTTGTCTCTGGATCATCCCAATGCCACCTTGCTTTCACGGGGCAGCTCTGGGCATGCATGGCAGCAGTGTCGCTGGGGGGCTGCGAGGGTTAAAAATTACAGATGTAGGCGATCCAGTCTGCTTTGTGTGTCCCTATATAATAAAACTATATATAGAACAACAAGCTATTGGGACAGAAGCGATGTAGGTGGTATAAATATTTTTTCCTTGAAGACCAAATATAAAAGATAAAGATTCCAAAGCTGGCAAGGAGAAATGCACCCCTTTTCCCACAAATGAAGGGAGGATGCATTGTGCACAAGCGGTGAGATTTCCCAGAGAGATCCAAAAATAAAAAAGTATGAGGTCGCAGCTACCGTCAGGCAATTCTCTTCAGTGCAGTTGTGCTGCTGTTTGAGTCAGTTTCTCCACCATTGGCAACTACCCTGGTGACAGAACAGGCTGATTGTGGTAGGGACGCCCCACCTCTCATTTTCTACCAGTTTGTATCAAAAGATGTAGGAAGGACCTACAAGGCCAGGTTGGATGGGGCTTTGAGTAACCTGGTCTAGCGGGAGGTGTCCCTGCCCATGACAGGAGGGCTGGAACCAGATGATCTTTAAGGCCCCTTCCAACCTAAACCACTTTATGATTCTATGACCTTCAAAGGGAGGAGAAGAGGAAAGAGCTATTGGCTTCCATCAGCATCCAAACACAGCAGCATCTGGCCCACCCACCAACTCCTTGCCCTGCTAAGCTGTAGGGCTTCCCCAGACAATCCCAGCCACCTGCATCATTTAAAAACATAAGAATTGAACTGTCTCAGGTTTAACGGCAATGACATCATTGCCACACTATAACAATACAGTGAGGATTTGCAGGGATAAAAGAAAGGCAAAGGAAACTCGGGTGCAAGGAAAGCATGAACGCAGGCGGTTCCTGCTGCACCATTGGCCAAGTCACTCACAGCTGCCCCCGGATTAAGAGCAGCTGGGATCTGTAATCCAGTGTAACTCTCACAGTCTCTCCCTGCCGGGGTCAGCTGAGGACTGCAGCTGCTGGGGAATCACAGGAGGGATCACCAGGGTAATTCCTCCTTCCTCCTCTCCTTGTTTGCTCTGGCTGGCGGTGGCCAGAGCAGGGGCAGGTCCGCATTCCTGTAGGCTTCCAGCTCTGCTCTGCATTGCGTGTTTGGGGAAATTAACCCAGGAATTGGAAGTGCAGAGGGAATGTAACTAAGACCTGAGCTCCTCCAGAAGCCCTTGCCTAGGTGTGAAAACACTGATCTGCCACAATCCATTCCTTCTGCTGGGAGTTTAGCAGGAGCGGGCTGTTCCCTCAGCTGGATTGGGACTGTTTGATCATGTACATGAGTGTCCTTAGGATGTGCGTAAAGACTGCTCTTTACTTGTGACTCAGAGGGAAAAGTATGCATTTGAGGGACTATAACGCTCTTGGTATTAAATGTGGGTTATTTTTGATGGAGTGAAAAGCTTGCTATAAACTTGAGCAGAAACTGGATTTGACCAGTTGGTCCACACCACAAATCCATGTATGTGGAAATTCCCAAATGCAACAGAAGCCCTACAGCGGGAAATATAAGCAGCAAAGAAGCACTCACAGTGGGTGAAAAAAAAAAAAAGTAATTTCCTAATTTTAAGGTAAGGTCAGTGCTAACCCTCATATAAGGGTTGGCCATAGCAGGTTGGTTAGTTTGTTTTTTTTTTTCTTATTGAGAATAACTGGGGCACTGTAGTGCCAAATCCCATCTTTCCCCCTAGAGGAACCAAGCAGCCCTTATAGGACTACCCCAACGGAGAGGGCAATTTTGCAGTTCAAAATCTGCCTCTACTCGTGTGATATGCTTTTACGTTTTCTCCTTTCTGCCAATACCGCCATACTGTGCTGTGCAGAATGAAAGAGGTAATTTAATATGGCGTTAAGCCGTGCGCTGCCTGCGGAGCCTGCAGGGATGGTTTCATAGGGGTGCTTCTGTGGCGGTGAGCCAAAATTAAGGCAAAATGTTATGCTGCGGCATGGATCCTGCCTGGTGCCCTGCCTCCGGCTGCCTCTCGCGGGGTGAATCTGCTGTAATCACACAGGTGAGGGGGATGGAGCTTTCTCTGATGTGAAGGAATAAATTTTTTGAGTGTTATTTTCCCCAGTCTGCCCTTTCTCCCTTCCAGAAGGAATGAGCAAGCACCAGGGCTGCAGCTTACTGCAACGGTGTTCAGCTGTCAGGGTTGGCTTTCCTATGGGCTCAGCATTGCGGGCAGTGCTTTCATTTTGAGAAAAACAGAGGTGCTTCGATGTTAGAGAGACCTTGGCTCCAGCTGCCCAGCTCGACCCTTCGCGGAGAGATGATCCTGCTCTACTTGGAAAAAAGAAAAGCACAAATGCTTCATGGATTTTGGGCCTGCTATGCGCATTCCAATTTTGGTTCCCCTGCCCCCGGCGGCTGTCCCAAGTCTCATCTTGGGTAGGTCTTTTTTTTTTGCAAAAGGAAAAAGCATCAGGAATGACTGTCAAAACGAGGCAGAGTTTTGCCTGCAGGAAAATGAGTGATGTTGCTGCAACCCACAGTCTGAATGCTATGTGAAATGCCAGTTAAAATAGAATTGTTTGCATAAAATAAAGCACAAACTTTTCCTAAAGCCTGATGTTATTTACAAATAAATATTCCCTGAATGCTAAACCCCGGGCACATATAATTTGTAAAATGACAAGAAAGTCAAATGATCACACAAGCTTATTTTTTACAGTGTATTCTTGGCTTGCTTGCTGTCCCGACTATTAAATAGCACCTCTGTGTTTCTGAATGTTATCAACAACTACTGTTTCCTTGACAAAACCATAAGAGAGAAATAAATCTCATAAAGAGATTGCTAGGCAGCTGTTCGCCAGTGGCTAAATGCTTGCAAGAGTTACACAGTATTACCTCTGTGTTCGTGTAGCTCAGCACTTGACTAGGAATCAGGGGATCTGAGCTCAGCTTCTCCAGACCACCTGGCTGCCGAGCAAATTTTGGTGCATTTACTAGCATTAGATCCCTTTCTGAGTTACAAACCCCAAATCCTTCTGCATCAGTGAAGAAAAAGACCCAGGACCCTTAACTGTTAATATACAAGTGCCTTTCTATATAAGAAATGAATACGTTTTATCTGGTAGAAAACTCTGTATCCCTACCATGGAAAGCTGCTGCACAGTTTCTGCCGTCATGAAGCAGATCTTTCCTCCTACTATCCAGCAAACACATGGAAACAAGTGTAATAGGGCATCTGGGGGTTGGTTTTGGTAGCACTTGAGAAAGATGCCAGCAGAGCTTTGGTGATGCTGGCAGTCCAGCAGCCAGCTGAACTGGACAGCAGTGCTGCCCGACCGCGGTGTCACACAAATGCCAGGACACAGCAGGATGCTCAGCTCACCTCCAGCGGCCACCAGCCAAGGTAGCCCTGCTGACAGCAGGGATGCTAACAGCAGATCAGCCTCACCCTGCGACATGGAGCAGAACCATGCCTGAAGGGGACGGCTAATTTTCGGGTACTCTGGGCAACCCTGCTGGCCACAGCTGCAGTCCCACCGTCACCTCGCTCAGCTTCACTGCCGACTCTGTGAGCCGAATGTGTTTGTCAAGCTGCAGCCGGAGATACTACGTGACGGGTGACTGCCTGGGGCTCAGCCTCTCCGTCACTCCGCGCTGACCCAAGCTTGTGCTGCTGACGGTGGGGCCCTGCATCCCTGCCCCATCCCTCACGTCAGCTCCAGCACTCCGGCAGCCGGCGGGGATCCTCGCGCAGAAGCACACCCCGCTCCCTCTGCAGCCCCCCCATCACTGGTGAGGGGGCCCAGGGGGAGCACGTGGCCAGCAAAAGCAGGAAGGCTGCAGCTCATTTGTGTGTGGTCCTGAAAATGCCCCTGCTAAATGAGAGCAGCAGCTCTCATTGTAAATGGCTGTGAGAGGTCTGGATCTGCAATGGTTGATGGGGATGGTCTGCCCAGCGATGGTGTGAAGCCCCATGTCCAGCAAATTTAAAGAGCAGACCATACATACCTCTATTAAGAAGGATTAAGCTGGAGCTGACCCTGTCTTGGGACCAAAAGGGAGGCTGGATGTCTCTTCCAGCCATTTCTTCTATGCTGGGATCCACCAAAATGTTCATATAGGCAGGCAATAAAATCACTGTGCAAGTAACTGTGTGTGTTACTGTTCCCTTAAGAGCAGAGCTGTAAGAGAAGACTTAAACAAAGCAGATTTGGGTTAATCAAGTGAAGCTATGCCAGTCTCATGCTTGACATATGCATGCACTCAGGCATGACTCACCCTTCAAACAATGATTCATCATTAGTTTTTCTTTTGGGTTCGTATGCCTTTTGTCCATCCTTGTTACAGCGTCTTGCCATCATCTCACAAGTGCAGCGATGACTAAAACAACTTTAAAATTAGACTTTTAATTGGGGCCTGCTCTGCGGCACGCGTGGTGAAGGGCAGAGAGGTTGCATGCCTTTTGTTCCTATGAGAAATGGGGAAGCGGGCTGTAGGTGATGGGTTTGAATGGGGAAAGGAGGGAAGGAGAGAGGCTGAGGTGACTGTAAAAGTGTTGATTCTGGAAGGACAATGTTGCCAAGCAATGTGATCATCCATTTGGTTACTGTATAAGGGCTGCAGCAGTTTGGTGAGCTTGAGAGGAGTGGTTAAAAACCCCACGACCTGCATGAAGGCATTCTACATTTTGCACTATATTTTCTTTGCATTAGCATTGAGTTTGAAGAGCTGGGTTGTGCAACTGACCTCCAGCCCCATGGCCCAGCACAGCGCTCAGGAGGCTGTTTTTCTAGGACGTTTTCTGCAGGCCAGGGCAGGATGCTCCTCGGACCATGGCCTTGACTTCTCCTTTTGGGGTTGGCAACTCTCTTCCCTATGGGAGCAAAGGCTCCGTTGTCTCTGCTCATCAGGGCTACCGCTATCACACGTCGTTGCCCATCTCTTGTAAATGTGTGTGTGTATGTGTGTAAGGCACACCTTCTGCATGCACGGTGCCCAGATGCATGCCAGGTAAAACAGCCCTGGGTGGCTTGAAGCGCCTGGCTTCTTCCTCCCCCTGTACAGCACTGTGTACAGCCTCCCATGTTTTGCAAGCAAGGGAGGGGAAAGGAGCCTTCTAGGAAGATGGCTAGAACCTGTGCTGGGAGCAAGCAGCCCTTCCAGGCACCCTATCACTTGAAAAAAAACTACCTGCTGCCAAATTGTTCAGTAATCCTCCACAGCGGTAGTAAACAGAATAGACTACTACGTCTTCTAATAGTGGAGATACTGAATAAAAGTATTTTCTTTTTAGACAGACCCTGCAGCCCAGTGTTTCAACCATTTGTCCTTTGGGAAGTGAAATTTGGCAAGAAGAGAGAGGATCTCCACAAGAAAAGAAAGAAAATAAAATGCTTTTCTTATTTCAAGCACCCAGGTCTGTTTGTGTAAGCAGAGGATAAGAGTTTACAGTGCATTACAGGTCATCATTCATAATGGCATTTGCTCTCAAACAGTTACGATCTTTATTATCTGTACCATTAAAAGCAGATTTGAAGGAAGGGATATTAACAGAAATGCCAGACTGTACATATGTTTCGTTTCATACTGTACAGTTCTAAAGAAAGAAATGAGCTCAGTAATAAGTTTTTTTTAATCCAACTTCTACACTTAATAGTATTTTAAAACTATGTTACATGTCCTGCTTCCTTTTGTTCCACCTGCTTCCTTTTTCCACTTCATTTTCTTTTGCCCTCCTTTATAGTTTATGCCTCCGTTTTTGTGTGTCAAGCTTGTAATGTATTTCCTTAATGTCTTTCTTCAGATTCCAATATTCTTCCCCCTTCAGAAGCAGCCTGCTCTCATCTCTCTTTCTCTGCAAGGAAGTCTCCTCTTTCTGATTGCGGCTTTCTTTAGCTCCTTGTTCCCCGTTTCTTTCCTATTTGATCCATTGCTAAGACTTCTCTTTTCTTCCCTTTGTTATAGGTCTCTCTTAAGGTACTGCACCTCTTCTCTCTCCCATCTGTGCTCGCTCCCTCATTTACCTGCTCTTTCAAATGCTCAGGGCTTCTCCCCTTTGTTCTCTGCTTTCCATCCCTTCCACTCTTCACCTCTCCTTGTTCTCTCTTCACCACAGTCTCTCCTTTCCCTCTTCTCACCCTCCTCTTGTCTCTTCAGCATTGCACACACTTTTCTGCCCTTTTCTCTATATTTTTCCCCCCTCAGGGAGATGATCAAAGCGTAAGCACTACTTTTCTGAGTCCCCGGGGATCGTTGGGGAATTTATCTCTACCAGAAGACCCAAAAAAGGAGTATCAGGAGAGCTGGTGGGATCTTCTTTGTATTGCCTGAGACGCCAGCGGAGGATAAAAACTTGTGACTTGCTGAGAAAGTTTCTTCTCTAAGTCTGTGGTCTGTAAGTGTGAGCAAGGGTAAAGGCTTGTTTGGGATCACCACCAAAGCCTGGGCAACCATCCCTCTTCACCAGCAAGATGGGAATCTTGCCCTGGCTATCTTTTCCATGATTCACGGCCAGAGGGGACAGGCAGTGAGACATGGCTGGGGCTGCATGTCCACCTCTTGCTCTGTAACTCTCGGTGCAGGGGATGCCCTCCCTTCCCCTTGACCCACACACTCACCATCCTCTTGGAGAGGCTGGGTCCAAATGGCCTCTTCCAAGAATAGAGGAACTTCCAGCCCGGCAAGCCTCAATCCTGGCTTTAGGGCAGAGAGATGGAGGAAGAGACCTCAGATTGCCTTGTATTTCTGTAACCAAGATTTCAAAATAAAACCGGCGCATGTCTGAAAGGCAAGGTCCTGGGGATCAGATACAGGCTCCTGCTGTTTGTGTTGTGCAGCACCACAAACACATAAACAAGTTTTGGAAACGTTTCTGTAACAATAGTATGTAGTAATAAACAGAAAAGTAATTATTTATCACTGCCATGCTGCTAAAGAAATTAATCTTTAGCATATCACGCTGAAAGTGCCAGAAGGGATTGAAGAGCAGGAGGGGTGGAAGATGAAAGGAGGCTATGGAGAAGAGAGACAGCAGAGGAGATCAGAGGCACAGGACACCAGCAGAAGGGTCTCACCGTACGCCATGCTCCCTGCAAACTGCTGCCTAGGAGAGCACTCCCATTTAGCCAACACATATAAGTAAAGGCTGAGCAATTACCGCAGGACCCAGCCAAGTGTGCCATGAAATTTAATTAAGGTCAACAGGCCCTAGTGTCTGGTGGGGCCTGAAGAGAGCCCTTTCACTGCCTGTGCAAACCAGCCTGTCATTATCAGTGTCCCAGTGCAAACAGCCCATTAAAAGTCGCTGGAAATGCTCCTGTCCCCTCGGTGGCTTTCTGTCAGGCCTAGTGTGAATATTACAAATTAAGCAGAAACGTGCAACAAGATTCCCTGCAGACTCTTAATTAGCCTTCGCGCGGTGTCATTTCTCAGCTGCAGATCTGCCTGTTGTGGTGGAAGCGCCGTGAGGGGGGATGCCGAAAACGGCCTTTTGCAGGGCTGGCATGGCGGCACGGCTCACGGCAGGCGAGGGACGCCGAGCACCATGCTCTCGGTGTGCCAGCAACCACGACACCCCTACGTCTTCTATGGCAGTGCAGCAAGGTGTCAAAAGCACAACATGCAGCAACAGGGCTTCATCCCCACCTCCAAAATAACTCTGGCATAACCACCTGGGAGCAAATCCCATGGCAGGCTCGGTGGGAGCAGGAGCAGCGTGGATGACCGGGCTGCCCTGCGCCTGTAACAGCCTTTCTTTGCAGGGAGAGCTGCCGTCACTGCATCCCTGAGCCATCCCCTTGCTGCCCATGGAGGGTCAGGATCCGCTCCCTCAGCTCCCCCTTGCCCGTGGCCACCACCCACTTCCAGAGCAGGTATGACGGGCAGCCTGGAGCTGGTCTAGCTCAGCACGCAGTGCCACAGAGACCAGCAAACAGTGAGATAGAGAGCTGAAGGAGAAAAGCTAGGTTCTCCAGAGTCTTTTGAACTTACGGGATCAATATTTGTGTAATATTCATGTCGTAGGACTAAATATTTGCTATAGGATTAAATATTTCTGCTCTGCTCTAGTGACTTCAGTAGCCTTCTAGTGCCTGGGGCTGCTGGTAATGAGCCAGAGTCACATACCAAACTGAATTATTATTACTAACACGTTTACATGCAGCCTCATACCTGATGAATGACACCTGCTGTGAAAAATGAGTGATGCTATTTTTGGAAGGTATTTATCTGGTGTTTGGAGGGTAGCGGGTAGCTTTAGACGTATGCAATTCAAATGCACTTCTTTAGGTAGGATAACGATCCTTACATTACCATATTCAATGAAAGTATGTCTACAAGTACGTGTTCTGTATGTGCTGTACGTGTGCAAAATGTGTATCCTAGATACCTAATGGCAATGGCAGATCCAAGCTGTAAATAAACTGATAAGTCAAATGTGTATTACTGGGCCAAGATCACTACAATCAGTAGGAGCTTAGTTTGGAAATGAATGCAAGATTGGATCAACCATAGTAAAGACAAACATTATTATTTCCTTTTTGGAGATTAAAGCAATATTACAGATTTAAAATTGGATGACATTTTGCACAACATTTGGAAAATCATGTTACAGATTTGTCAAGACACTTTCAGCTTAAAACTGCCTTATGGAAAAGTTCTTGATATTTCTTTTGAAAATTGCAGGTACATTCCCCTTCTCCTTTCCTCCTTCTACTGCCCTCGCTCCTTCTAATCATGCTCTGTAAGTAAAACAAAATAAACTGGTAAAATACTTATGGACAATATTTACACCAGCAGGGTTTTTTAACTGGCATTTTTTCCGTATTTGCAGGGAAAAGTGGGAATTATTAGGGGTCACAAGTGTGTTTGCACAGTTGTCTTGCTTGATCCCTATTGATACA
The DNA here is from genome assembly GCA_013398915.1 of Dromas ardeola. Taxonomy (NCBI): domain Eukaryota; kingdom Metazoa; phylum Chordata; class Aves; order Charadriiformes; family Dromadidae; genus Dromas; species Dromas ardeola. The sequence continues at coordinate 14,052 of VYZM01005634.1, read as the reverse complement.
GGCATTACCTGAACATTTAGAGTATGCGTGAAGTAGGATGATGAATGTGGCTTTCGCAATTTCTTTTCTCTTGAGACACCACCTTGTTCCCAGTAGTGTAACTTGCACATTAAAAATAAACCAGCACAAATTCCTTCCTCTCTTTCTCCCAAGAAAAAGCAATCAAAATTTCCAAACAGCCCAGTTGGGCTTGTCCAGGGTTTTGTGACAGGCGCATACGTCGCTGTGGCTGGAAATGCCAACGGCACAGCCGTTAGCTGTGTTCTGCTCAAGGATGGATCCAGGAAGGAAATCAGACCTGCAGTATTGAATAGGCTCATGAATGAAAGCTAGAGCAAAACCAAGGACTAGCGTGATTCCTAAACCTCCCTTGAATTTACTGGTTTTTGTCTTTGTCCTGGTGTGGCTCAATGCCGGGCATGTCCCGGGTAGGTACCTGTGCCCCAGGATGTCTCCTAGGAGCAGCCAGAGTGGTAACAAGCCAGCTCTGGGTAAACCTCTTGGGCTCCTCTGTCCCTCTGTCACCAGACACACCATAGCCCCCCACACTGGGGACAGGAGGTAGGGACCAGTGCCTTGGTTCAGGGCTGTAGAAGAGCAGCTCCCTGGCTTTCCGACTGGAGCTGCCTGTGGGCTGCAGCCCCGAGAGCAGGCAGAGTCCCTTTGCCCACAATGTGGTGTACAGGTGCAGGCTTAGATCACCTGCCTGAGCCCAAAGTGCTTGCATCCTCATCAGAGCCCATGCTTCTATGCCTCACAAACCGTGGGTTTATTCCCAGTATTTATTTTAGTTGGTAGCCTGCTTCCATATGAGCAAGGGTTGTTCACAGGCTGGCGTTCATCAACGTGCTTTTGAGATGCACATGGTACTCTTGCAAATGTGGCTTCATTTTTTCCCTCCAAAAGCCAGCTAGGCTCTTATTCCCAGGTGTTTTTTCATCAGTGTAGCTCGAGACAATCACTTTCCTCTTCTTAATTAGCAAATTGCTTATCAGCAGAGCAAAAATTATTTTACCCAATTTTGTTTCGCAATTTCTTCTTCTTAGCTTCTAAACTAAATACATTGCTTCACAAAACTCTTTTTCACAGTACCATAATGGTGTGTTATTGGATCTCTAAACAGCCTTAGGTGCTTAACACATATATTCTTTAAATAATTTTACTCCTCACAGTGGGAAGCAGACATCATTCATAAAGCTCCTGTTTCCTCAGGAGATCAGCACTGACTAATGCTCTGCATAATTAAGCATTTTAATTGTATATATGAGATGTTGAACCAGGAACTTTTTCCAGACCAGGTCATGCTTTGAGAAACTGTAAGAAAGGCAGGTGCTTCAGTAAGCTGATTTCTTTTAAATGGTTCATTTCCCTGTCGCACTCAAAGTTTATTGGCTAATACAGCATATCCCAAAAGAAAGGGTTCAGTGAAAAGCTGCGATTCAGTGATAGATTGAACATAGGCACAGAGGTAGGAGTCAGGTGGGAAAAACAGGGCTTTTACAACAGCACCCAGAATTTGAGACCGTGAGTTCTTCTTCAGAGATGATGAAGAATCTGTGTTCTGAAGGAAATTGAGTCATCTGTAATTTATGCTGTGTTTATTGGTACTAACTTCTCATGCTCATCTATCAGTTTCCAATCTTCCTCTCAGTAATATGCATTCAATTTTTCAGTCCATATTCCTGTTGACTGTTGAAATTACCTCTTGTAAGTACTGCTCAGTAGATCTATTAAATGCAGTAGAAGTATTTACTGTAAAATCCACCTGAAATTCTTCTAGTAATTTCCTCAGGTTGCATTAAGTAATGTGTGAATAATAAAACAAGAGAAATGTGTATCTTCTCCTTATTTTACCATTGAATAGCACATCTACCTACCAAACTTACCTAAAAAAATAGACCTTCCTCAGCATACAAAACAAGACATATACACCCTCAATCTAGAATTGCAAGTTAATGACCATTAGGGTTGTGCATTTTATTATGGCTGTATTAAAACTTGCTGTTAAACATGACATCCTGTGATGACTGAAACTTTTTCAGGCTTTTAGTTCATGTGAATTATATACAAGCTTTACCTAAACTAATGGTTTGCAATACCCATTTACAAATATTTCTCATTTCCTCATTCTTTAGAAATGAAAACTGAAGATACCACTAGTCATGCATTCAGCTTGAGGGGTTTTTTTGAACGGGTAAGGATTTCATACCTTGGATCTCATGTGAGAACTAAAACAAATGGAGAAAGAGAATTTAGTCATCCTCTGTTGTGTTGTTTCACAAGAACCAACAACTCATGTACTAAAAATGTCCGACCAAGTCAAAGGACTTTGCTGGGGGAAAATCCAGTATTAAATCTCTGAAGGTAATGTTTTCCACTAGAAATTCTATATTCATCAGGGCTGTCTTTCTACAGTGAACTCTTACTCAGGTTCCTGGAGCTGATTCTCATACAAACTAACGTCTCTTCAAACATTTGCAACTATTATAAACAACATTTGTTCTGGCAGAGACAGACTACAATAGACATCTATAAAATCTGAAAAGTGACGAAGAAGGTGGATGGAGAAAGACAGTTCGCTATTTCTCCAGATGCTAGAACAAGGGGGCACCTCCGAGAAACACGTCTGCAGAAAACCAAGGGAATGCCAATTTCACACAGAACATATTTAAATTGTGGCGCTTACAGCCACAGCAGTAGGTCCTGAATTTCTCATCCTGAAGAAACATATGTTGAGGGGATCCAAGATATGAACAGATTCCAAAAGGGTTTGAATGACTTTGTGGAGGCAGGAGCCGGAAGGGGCACCACACAAAGCTTCCTGGAGGCATTCTCCAGCATACAAAGTGTCCAAATGGTTGTTGATTGCTGAAGCTGCGATGGCATAGAAGGGGAAGGACCACTCCTTTTTGGACTCTCTCCTGACTGTCTGCGTTGAAAACTAGGTGTGAGGTTGGATAGACCTTGACTCTGGTCTAATTCAGCCTCTATGGTAAGTGCCAGGGGCAATCAGCCCTGCTATTTAAAGATGACTATTTCAGGTTCATATTCTTTGGATGGTGCATTCAGGTATTCTTTCAGACATTTAATTTTAGTTCTCGGGAATTTGAAAGTTCAAATACATTTCATCTATATAAAGCATATTCTGAAGCAATTTATTCTGTTTTGAGACCTGTCACTTCAATGTTCAGTCTTGACAATATGAGAAGTTCTGCATTGAAGTTGTGCACACAGAACAGAAGGCCACACACCTGCCCAGATGAGTCTGACCTAATATGCCTTATAGAGAGGGATTTAGCTGCTGATATGGATCCCTAAATTTAGTGAAATGCAATACAGATATCTGTATGTGAGCTAGGTGTCTAAGCTTCCATTAGAGTCAATGGAAATTTAGTCAATAGGAAACAGTTGGGAGAGAGAATTCATTGTGTTATAAAGTAAACTCCAACATTTGCCTAGCTGGACTACCCTGGCTCCACTGACTGTAGACTTTAGATCTTCAGTGACTGTTGAAGAAACGTAGACACCCAGCTGACATGTAGACACTTAAAATTGGATGAGTTGAATGGGGTGTTGGACTCAGTCACAATTTCAGTTAAACCTTATTGAGCTATAAATAATTAATCTATGCTGGCAGGATTGGGTATGTTCAGGAGTCTCAGATCTGGCCCCACCAGTCCATGGCTCTTCCTTCCATTAAAGGAATGACTGTTTTGGGAGAGCTGGGTGCTTTAAGATGTATACAGTTGATTGGATTTCCTTTGTAACATCAGCTGGGAGCTCAGGTTAAACTAGCCCTTCTTGGTTCACAGAGGGACTGTATCTTGGCATTTGGAAGCCTGACTAGTAGTTGACAACCAAGTAAGTTCCTGAGGTTGCATGGAAGTCTTTTTTTCTGACTTTTTAGAAGATTTTTTAAATAGTTGATACTGCCTCTCTGAAAGGAGATAGATACATTATGGCTCTGTCTACATAGACAGCTTGCAATGTCCAAATGGATTGGAGTCATTGTCTGAAAGTCTCTAACACTGATTAAAACTTGAGTGCTGGCCTTGACATCTGAGCAGGCAAGACTGAAGCGCTCGTCTGTGGGGACACTTGAACGGAGAACGTGGTCAGGACCCAAAGCTCGGATTGCAGTGCTTCCTCACTGTGCTGTGTTCATAAGATGCTCAGCCTTTGAAGCCCAGCTTGTGTAAACAAACTAATCTACCAGCGCTTGATAAGATGCATCATCACATACATGAGAACTCAAAACACACTGGAGTACATCCACGAGGACGTAGCCTAGCTGATTTTGATTATGAAAACAAAAAATAAACACAGAGCAGCACCAGCTTGTGGTGCTCCCTGAGTATTATTAAAGGAGCACTTTAGCTCACTGTGCTCTGCCCCACCACACAGGAGGGGTTTCTGAACACGCCATCCTTCTTTAGCAGCCAAAGAGATGGAATTTATATAATTCAGCTGTCCTACATTTATCTCTACCTGGCAACGACTTTGTCGTGCTGGCTGCATGCTGCACGTTTTGTACCTCATCCCCAACATCGCTCTCTCCGCATTTAGAGCTGAGAACATAACGATGTCAGATCTTCTGCTCAAGATCTAGCTGAAGGGAGATAATATCGTCTCATCCCTTCCCCCTAAACCACACAGAATCATCTTGTCTTTTGACTCAGTCTCCATCCACGTCCTCATCTTTAAATCCCAGCCCAATTTCTCTTTCTTTTCACATCTCTTGACAATTTGTTGTTGATGTTGATTTGACGAGCAGGAAGAGATGGGGGGAAAATCTGAGACATGGGGAGGTGAAGTGACTTGCCAGAGGCAATAAGGCAGCTCAATGAACCTCAGACTTATGCTCAAGTCTCCAGGGTCTCAGCAAAGTGCTCACATCACTAGGTGACACCAAATCCCTTGCAAATCTTAGTCCATATCTCCCACCAACCCTCTGTGCATCTCATCCCGGCTTCTTGTCCTCTCCTTCTCTCAATACCCCCCATGTCTGCCGATGGCCTCTTCACCCTCGCTCCACACCTTGCCAATACCCTCCTCTCTACCTGCCCTTCCAAAAGCTTCCTTCTCTACCAGGCAGGAAGGAATGGCTCCATGCCATCTTTCCGTGTCCGTCTCATATTGTTGCTGTTGTACAACACACTCAGATTTCTGTTTGAATAGCGAACTGTTACTCAGCTTCCACTGTGAATAGGGGCTGCCTGGGGCAGGTGTGCTCAAAGAAAAGTTCTTTGCTTTCTATCTTTCTAAAAATAAATAATCAAAGAAAGGGAAAAGTCAAAAGCTCATCGTGCCCCAAAGAAATGTCTGCCTCTCCACGGAAGACTTCCAAATATCTAACCCAAGACAGAGTGGTAAGGGTAGGAAATTTGCAGATCAAAGGTTTCGAAAATACAAAGTTCTGTTTGTGTGATGCAGACCAGAGCTGTTTGCTCTTGTCAGAAGTGGCGAACAGGCCAGCACACTCCTGCCAGTACAGAGCTGCCATCAGCTTTTGAAAGCTGAATGCCACTGCCGATTGTGGCAAGTAGAGCTAGAGCAGAGACTATTTTAATTGAGATGAAGCTTTCAGACCATTTCACTCACTCTCATAAAGCAGCTGGAGATACTCAGGCACAAATTTGTGGAGACATTTTAAGGCACAGGTTCAATATGTGCACCCCCTGGCACCCAGCTTGAGGTTGTCAGACTAATCCCCAGGTGCCAGCAAGGAGTACGGGCCACCACTGCAGGAGGAACCAGTGAAAGACCTGAGGATGGACGTCCGCTGGGGGCATCGGTGGTTTGCTTGGTGGAGCCAAGTGGGAAATAGGTATTGGTTACCCTGGAAGGAGGAAACGTCAGACTGAAGCTCAGGTCATCGCTGCTGGTTTTCTATAGCACCCTATCAGTCTTACTCAATAACACCAGCCCAGATTAGATTAAATTTATAAAACATAAAATAATATACCTAGCAAGAATTGCGAAATGAAAAATGAACTGGGTAATTATGGTATTTACGACAGTTTTCAAGTAATACAAACATCTGACTACATCTTTAAGGGCAAGGAGGATATTTTTAAATAAACATGCTTCCTTCCTGCAAGTAATAGATTGCAATAGCAACTGGCAGAAGGATTCATCTGTTATTTTAGTTGTTTTCATGGTTTCATGGGTTTTAGCTCTAACAAAATATTTGAAAGGAGGGAGTACATTCTATTGCAAGGAAATTGTCAAAGGGTTTTTTGGTATTATTCTGTTCTATCCTATCATACCTTTATTTTCATAAGTTTAGAACATTTTGAAACATTTCCTTTTGCTGTTCAAGTTTTCTGTGATTGATCCCCCTTCCCCCTCCAGCATGGATATTTTTTGTGTACATAACTTAAATACAGTGCCTCTAGAATTTTCGAAGTTACAATGAATAAGAATACATTTTCTCCTTAGCGATATTCTAGCCATTCTTTTCTTTCAATAGAGCTAAATCTGTAGATAAGTTAAGACAAATTTCTATTATTTTGGGTTGGATTCAGCAGGGCTATGAAAAAAAAAAAGTAAATGGAAAAAACTGTTGTTGAGCTCATGTAACTAAAATGTACTATGAATCTCAAAGATCTTAAAGACACAAGAGCCATTGCATCGTGTCAGCAGTTATTAGGGAAGGAAAAGCAAGAATTCCATCATGCGCCTCTACAGATTTAGTGTGTGCCCACGTGGATTGCCTGTTGAGTACTGTGTGCAGTCCTGGTCCTCACCTTAAAGGAAATATAGTGGAAAACATTCAGAGAAGAGCCACAGGGGGGATCGAACACATGGAGCAGTTCCCACACTTCGTCTCTTCGGTTTGGAAAAGTGATGACTGGGAGGTGATGTGGCACATGCCTATAAAACCACGAGTAGCATAAAGAGGGTTGAGGGGGCCTGATTTCTCCCCTTCTCTTCCAACACAAGAATGAATGGGTGCCAAACACAGCGAGCAGGTTCAAAACGAGCGAAACCAGATGGCTCTTCATAAAGTGTATAGTTAAGCTGTGGGGTTCCCTGCAGGAAGATGTTGCCCGTGGTGGTTACATGGGCATACAGGGAGCTCCTGAGCATAAACTATTGACAGCTGAGAGAGCACTCCAGGGAAGTGCATGCTTGTGCTATTCTTATTCACTTCCTCAGACTTCTCTTTCTGGCCAGAGTTAGAGGCAGCATACTTTGGTCTGACCATGTATTGCTCTTCTTATTTTCATAATCGCTTCCTGATAAAACTATCTGAGTCCCTTTCTTTGCCCCAAGATATATCTCCAAACTCCAGTAGGTATAGGGCTGTTATTGCAGATATATTTTTGTGAAGAGGTGCTGATGTCAATGATTTACTGAAATACACATGGAGAATCTAATCAGCAAACTGCTTTGGCGTTATGAACAGGAAATGATGATAAGAGTGTCAAGAACAAGGGAGTAATTCAGTTCTTTTAGGGTCTTGCAACAACTGGCACTGCAACAACACAGCCTGTGAAATTTTTGTTTTTAAAAGAAAAAGGGTTTTTCCATGTGAAGTTACAGCCCTTGCAATAGAGACGATGGACTGCTGTGGTCTTTAATCCACCCCAGCAGAAATATGTGCTTGACCCATATTAGCATTAAGAAGGCTGAGACTCCCTCCTCGTCCGAATCACAAAGGTGCAGACTTCCCCTCGGAGACACACTTCCCACACAGAGCCTATAAATAGCCCTTTGGAAAATATTTTGCTGTATTTAGCATTTTATTAAAAGCATTGTGTAAAATGAGTTCTCCATTACTCTGTGCTGTTCATCTGCATGTAATACCAATGGTAATTGATTTTCTGATGGTGCTTGAACTGCTAATGTGAAACCTCTGCAGAAGACTTAAAGGTGAAATCTATTTTCCCTGCAGAAAGCCTATATAATCTGGCTTTATACAGAAGAAGTACATCTTAAAGGAACCTGAGGGGACTGCAGTTCCCGCATCCTAGTTACTGCTCCAACCTGTGGCCGGGAGGTAGGTATCAGCCTGTCCTCCCCGTGCCCTCTAAAGGTGGCGGCATAAGCCAGGCTCTGCCGACAGTTTAAACACCTTTTATTCAGTTTTAAATTGCTAACACAATTTTGCACCAGCAGCTCCATTAAATATGTATTCTTCCACTTTGGCCGTGTGTTTGCGTCCACACACGCCACTGTGTTTGTGTCTCTGCACCCTCCGCTCCCACTCCCTGCAAATCTCCCGGCCAGATGCTGTTCCCGCTTCCAGTGGCGTGGAGAGGGAGGATATGGGCTGCTGCACCGGGCTCACGTCTGCGCGCAATCAGTGCAACCGCGTCAGGATCAGGCCCCGCGGGCTGAAACAACTCACCGCCTTCTCTGCAAACACAGCTGAGGGCAAATACTGCCTACAGTACCTGCTGATGCTGGAACACTGCAATTACTTCTGAAATCTAACCTAATTACAGTTGCTAAAGAATTTTTCTCCATCCTCTCTGGCTCATTTACAGTTCTCCCACATTCTCCTTTATGTCTCCTTTCTTTGAGTCAATATTTACCTTTTTAACACTTTCTCTTCCTCTGCTTCCCTCCCTCCTGCGATGCTCTGTGCAAGCAGAATAGCATGGCCTCTGCTTGCAGCCGCGCCTGCGCCCAGCCTGCCCTATACAAATACACCTTCCCACTTTCTGCAGCCAAAGCTCTGACTTTGCATCAGTGAAATTGTTTTCAAGGGATTTGTTTGCATTTCGATGCTCTCCCGAGGTGCTCCCAATGAAATCAGAACTGTGTTTGCAGGGATATCAGGAAGAGGAGCTGCCAGCCACAAAAAAGGAAGAGTAATCCATGAAGCAGCCCATTTTCATTGACAACATAGAAAGGAAATAATCTAACTCAAAGGAAAATTGTTTTCTGAAATCATTATTTTTTTTTAAACTCTATGACTATGCTCAGACTAAAAGTTTAAAACAACAAAGTAACTTGTTTTTAAATGCATGATTTAACTTGGGGTGGAATATTGTTACCAGGAATTTAGCATCTGTTCGGACAGGGGTGAGCCCATTGCAGAACACACCTAGTGCCTCATTGACATCTAGTGCCTACCGACTGCTGCAGTTTAAGCAACACCAGTCAAAAACTGAAAGAGGCAATGAAGAAATGAACCTGATTTGTTGTTTTTTTTTAAGTCAAGATCAAGGTCTTTTTAAGACATAACAGTAAGGTACCTGGCCAGATGTACTGAGAGGAAATTCTGTGTCCTGGATTTGTTCAGGAGGTCAGAATCCATAGTCCGTGTAGTCCCTTCACATATGTAGGGGCTGAATAAGAGAAGATAATAGGAAAGATCTGAGCACAGATGCTACAAACATCCTGGAACAAAATCTTATGAGCTGATTTTTTAAAGTCAAACAGCTAAATTAAGGCCTACACCTTGTCTAGATATTAATAGTTGCTTACTGCTTTGAAAATCATAAATGGCAGAGCTGTATACGTAAGGCAGATCCATATACCCCTGAGTCTGAAGATTTTTCATATTTCCTCTGTTATTTACTTAACTTTCACATTTAAATTTCCCATATTTTTACTAACGTGTGTCATTAATAATAATAGGGTAACGAGCTTAAGGTAGGTGCAAGAGTAGAGCGCTGCACAGAATCAAAGCAAGCTGAGAAGAATTTGAAAGACCGAGTGTGTGGTGGTAAGTAGTGTAACTCCAAGGTTGTGAGCAAGAACAGTACTCAGGAAAAAAGAGAGGAGGAAGCAATTAGCAAAGAATTTGGAAAACTGTGTGGAATCCTGAAAGTGAGGATGAACTCCAGGCCTAACCCATCTCCTGATGAAGTCAACAGAGTGGGAAGTAAGGCTAAGGAGAGAAGCAATGGTTTGCTACACCTTCCTGCTGCTCATCAAGAGCTTCTGGAAGAGGTAGAAGGTCTCTGTGAAACCTGCCGGGAATTAAAATATTGGTACAGATCCATAGGGACTGTGTCTTGCCAAAAAAATTACTACCATAGCCCAACATTAATGCAGTTGTTTTTCTTAGTCAAGGTAAAGCCAAAGATGCTGTGTTTGCATTGAGACTTCTCCCAGCCGTTCTTAATTCAGTTGTGGCACTACAACCCTTTATCATCTTCTGTTTCATAGGGACTTCCAGAGAAAAACAGCAGATCCTTTACACCTGGGTTTGAGTTTGGACTTCGTTGTTGTGAACAGCTCTCAAAGCTGAATGAGCTCCATCAGCCTGATTTCAGACCAGAGCCTTTCTCCCAGGTACAGCCACGCCATAATTCCTTACTCGTATTAACCAGTGCTGCCCCACTGAAACAGGACTTTGCCATGAGATGTATTTCCGTCCTGCTGTGAATGAACGAAAGGTCTTGTATGGGCCAGGAGGTGCCCTGGCACAAAGGCCACTGTCAGTCAGAGGAGAGGTGGGTCATCTCTTTCCCATACAAGAAGGAATTATTTCCACAGCCCTGAGCTTTGGCTCACCAGGCTGACGCACAGACATAGAGTACGCTCCGTGGCAATTGGGTGCATATGTACAGCTTGTGCTGCAGAACCATTTTGCTTCAGAGGAAGGCTGTAAATTCTCAGCCACAAGATTGCCAGGCAGAAAAATTTAGGGCTTTCTGGGCACCCAGCAGCAATTTCAGCCCTTCCAGACATTAAGTATATTCAATGTTTACTCGCTAATTTTTCAGCCCATGCCTTCTTCCTCCCCACTCTGTGCATTAACCACTTAAAGAAAACCTGCAAACCCTTTTTTGAATAAGCTGGGAAAGTCAAACCCTCAGGTAGGTTGTATACATGACTAAGTTCTTCCATGAAAACATTTTTGTTTCAAAATAGATCAGACTAAGGTAAGTTCAAATCAGCAAATTGGCTCTTCTCTTGCAATAACCATGCAGAAAACCAGGTATTTTCATCTTCTAGCTGAAGAGATCTGAAGATCCATCAGATATCCTACTCCAGTGCCTGGGGTAGCACCAGTAGGATGACTCTGAAGTCCATCTCGCTGTGGCATCTCTCTGCCTTTCCCTGATCGGGAGGCTGCGCTGCTGGTTGGTAAGTATGCGCTACCGCTCCCTCCCTCAGGAAGCTGTAAGCTGCAGAATGAAAAATAATGCTGATCCTCTGAAGACCGTTTCTCTCTGCAGAAATTTCTGCCAATATTGACTGAAGAAGGGTGTTACCCAAAGAAGGAGCTCCCCACATCTGTCCTCGTGCTCCCATGCTCACCTCCCCAGCCAGCCCGGCTGAAAGCATCCCAGAGCTCCCACCAGCCACTGCTGGTGCGACTCCTTCGACTAACAGGAGCCACTAGAATTATTTGCCATGCATTTCTCCCTGTTGTGTTCTCTTTCAACGTGCAAGGTAGGGAGACAAGTGGTCCAAGGTCTGTCCTGCCCCTTAATTAATATTAATCGATGTAATCCTTGTCCATCTCCTTCTTACTTGAAAACTTAAGAGAATAGGTTCATATTCAGTGCCTTTTGTCTGACTCTCTGAGGGTCCTTTATTCTTCTCCATCATTCCTACAGTGCCACCCTTGACATTTTCACCACTGTTGTCATTTATGTTGATTAGAGGATGATTATTTGGGGGACCCTTTTTTACTTCTACACAAACACTAATCCAACTGTAGGCTTCATATTTAAATTAAGGGCTGCAAATTCCATCTGATTTCCCCACAGCACGTGCTTGTGTCTGTTAAAAGGTTAAAAGCATCGATGTCGCACAGGCAATGCCTGTCCTTCCAGGCTGTGGTGGCCAGGCTCTGGGTCTGGAACCAAGTGATGTTCAAGGTGGCTCCTTTGCTGAGGGTTACATCAACGAAGCGGTGGTGGCACCGCATCATCCGAATCCCTGGCAGCGAGAGAAAGCAAGCCAGAGTTAAACCTGGTATGTCCGGGCTGAACTCCCACCCAACCCCACATCCCTCCCATGGGCTTGCCACAATGGAGCAGTGGGCTCCCCGGGGAGCCGCTGTCCTCTCCCGCTCTTCCCCTTGGACCTCCGCCCTGGGAGGCACCTTAGCTTGCGGTTCGCAGCCCATTGAAAACCCTGCTGCCTCATTTCTGGGCCGCGAAGGTTGGCCAGCTTATTCTAGTCGAAACAAAAGGGATTGCGGCTTTGGATCACAGGCTCCTGGTGTCTGAAGAGTTGCTCACTGATATTTCATGGTTATAAAACAATTACATTTTTAAAAATTGAGCGCTAGGCTCATGCCCTGAAGTCCTTAGGTGTGGCATTTAGTGTAACCCTTTGGTTAATTTCCAAACTAAATGCAGTATTGATAGTATTGGGTTATTTTCCACGTGACGGAGAGAAAGACTGCATGTTTTGAATGGCTGGTATTTCACAACTGGACTCAGGTATGTGCTGGGAGAAGCCTGCCTCACCCTCAGCCAATCTGCTGTTTGTTGCCCTAATTAAAGTTTACACCAGTAGCCTAGGGAATGAATTAAGAAACAAACCTTAACCAGTCTCACTTCTTCACTTGTGCAATGGAGTCCTTAGAAATTCACAGGGAAAATGTTAAAACGTGGTAGAAATGTAATTTTGTACATACGCCCCTGTGTGTCTCTGATTGCCTTCCTCAATGTGGTATTTTCCTCAAGGTACTTGGTTTCCCAAGTTTCGAAAGCATAGGGTTGGTTTTGGGGCAGGCTTTTGGTAGGTTTTCAAAAGGACTGGAATATCAAATTGTGTGGTGTATATAATCATGGGAAGTTCCCTTTCTCTAACCTTACAAGGCTTGAAGATTTTATGTTATACTTCATTGTGCAACACAAGAAAAATACCTCAGGAACAGAAATGTCTTTTATTCCACTCCCCATGTATCTGATGCTTTATTCCCTCAGGCACTAGTTGTTTGCCAAAGGATTGTTTAACCACTGTTTGACAATTTCCAAATGGGAAAAAATGCTGGGTTTCATCCAAAGGAAGGGAGGAGCTTTTCAAAGTTTTGTATTTAATCTTGGTTAAAAGTAAACAACTTTACCCTTTCAACATTAGTCATGCCTGTTGTATAAAGTAGGGTGTAAAAGCGCTTAGCAAAAGAGCGCAAGGATTTTTTCCATACTTTGTAATTATTAACATTTGCATTCGGGATTGAATCGGATCGAATAACTGGCTGGATGTGGTGTGCGGGGGATGGGAGCTGGGCATCACGGCGGTGTAACTGGGTGAGCTGGGTGGTGGGGGCAGCGGGAGAAGCAGCACGGCTCCTCGCTGGAGCCAGGTAACTGCAGCAACCTTCAGCCCACACGCTGTGCCCACCCACGCACACCCCGTGTGGGCAGAGAGGTCTCTGCTGGCTGGTATTTTGCAAAGGTTTAACGTGCCTTTAAAAGGGAGGCAGAACAGAGTGGGGGGAGATGGGGAAACAGCCCCCAGCCCGCCACACAAACTGCTGGCATAGGTATGGCAGTGCAGCCGGGCCCTTCTGATGGGGACAGAGTTCACACCAGCTAAAAGGGCTTTTTCCTCCCCGGGAAATCCCTTCTCTGAACTAAAAATGCAACTGTCCTAAAAAGCAAATACTGTATCCCAGCGGGAGACCCCTTCTGCGGGTGGAAGAGGTGCCCACTCCAGGTGTTTCTTTGGGGCACAGCAGTGGGGAGAAGGGGTGTTTGGCCGGGTGGGCACGTCAGTGCCAGCAAGCCCCGGCTGCAGAGGCGGTGCGGGGGCGACAGCGGGCGGGGGGACAGTAGCCGGCGGGGCCCGGGAGAGGCGGACAGGGCGGCGGGGCCCAGGCTATGAGGGCAGGAGGAGCGGGGGGAGCGGGATTTGG